>OX235271.1:134731902-134898684 GCA_944472155.2 Trichobilharzia szidati
AAAAAAGCACCGTCATATATTTACTTACTACCACACCCAGTATTTTAATATGGTCAGCATACTTGAAGAAGCCTGTAATCGATATATCTCTATTACTATCTATTTCTTTTAGTGTATTTTCTTCTTTGCTTACGTCTGGTCAATTGGTGCAACTACAGATAAAGATGGTAGACAAAGATTTGATAAACTGTTACGTGAATTAATGAATGGTGGTATGATGGAAGAGACAAGACAACGTTTAGCATTAGTTGAATTAGTACCACCACCAATGCAAGACTATGGACGTCCATTCCCTATTAAAAGGACAGTTTATGATTATAAATTAGTAATGGAAGTGAGTTGTGTATTTCTCTGATATTGATTTCTTTGTTTATATTGTGTTTCAAAAAAAAACAAGGAATTCACTGCACCTAATTAACTGTCTCTTTAGACCAGCAAAATAAACAACTTCAAAGTGTCTTTATTCAAAGTTGGTTGTTTGTGTCTTGCGCTGATTATGCATATTTGAGTTAGTCATTAGCTGAAGTGTTTTATTCTTCTTCCCGAAATGACCAGTATGTTTATGCTGTTTTTTAAAAACTCGAATTCACCTCAAACATGTTGTTCATTGTACTAATGAGTTAAAAAGGTAAAATAATAACAGCAATTAATGTTTGTCATTGCTTCGTATCCTGATTTCCAACTATGATGAAAACTTAGAGGTTTCACTTTATTCTATGTTTAATATATAATTTATGGTTACTATTACTGGAATAACTTTCTTTTCCTTAACGTTCCCAGTGGGACATAGGGCTTCCAGCTAGAGGCTTGAAGTTTCAGTAGCAGTGGTGTTTATTTTTACAGGATGAGACTGCTAGCCTCATGCCCAACCTTCCCTCTTTACCAATCTTACTACTGGCTTGGCCAGGTAAAGGAGTGTCCCGGCTGAGGATCAAATTCCGAACCACCTGAGTGGTTGGCGAACATTCTACCACTCTACCACCGACGCACTATTGGAATAATGAACTGGGAGATTATACTGTATTACTGAAAAGTGTTTTAAGATATGTGTAATACCTGAGAAAGCTTGTTGTGACGTATTGATTAGCCTTAGTAGATGCCTGTATAAATTTTTTCGCGTTTTCCCTGTCACTAGCTGATGTAAGTGTAATAATCTCGTCATCCCTCTAAATATTATCCAATTAATTGAGTAATAACGAGGAATCATATAAATTTTTGGATTTAACATAATTCTATACAAGCAGGGTTATGTCGATATAATAATTAACCAGAGCGGTAATGTCATCTGAAGAAGAGTTTTTGTATTCCTCTGCGTTCCGAGTGGAACATAGGGCTTCAATCTTGGGCTTTGAAGTTTCATCAGCAATGGTGTTGCGTTTATGAGCAGAGTTCGCTAGCCTCGCGCTCAACCTTCCCTCTTTATCAGGACTACTGTCGGCTAAGCAATATGTAGGACTGCATCAACTGGGTACTGAACGCCGGATAACGTGGTGGTTGGCTGGTATCCCATAACGCAATCACGGACGCACAAAAAGGGATTATTATTCGAATATTAGACTGTGATATCAAGGTGGTATATAAATCTCCATATGTATTTCCATGAAAGCTGGTGTAGGCGGAAATTAAATGGATAAACTCAGCTATCATATTTATGCATCCATCCACATCAGGTACTTATTTCTAGTATCACCTTTCTGATCTACGGGAGAAAGTTGCATTTACAACTTAAAACAGAAAGTTTGACCTACTGCAAAAATACACTGATGAATCCAAATCCTCAGATTTTTTTATAATTATTTTTCCAACTTTCTAAGCATTTAACAGTGGAAACATCATAAACATAATACTATTTTTTATAAGTAGTGTTTATCGTTTCAGTAAATTAATCAAATACTTTCTATGTTTGATTTTTTTTACCTTTCCAATTCAGTTAAATAAACCTCGTGTACAGGTAATTTACTATTTCGTCTATTAATTTACGTTTTTAATAATTTATTTCATAGTTATGTATGTATATGCACAACTGTTCTGAGATCATAGTTTATACAAGGCATAGTATGAGATATTTTAGCGGCTGACTTCTAATGATTACTATTAGCACTATCACCTCCGTTGCTAAAACATGGTGCCAAGTTACAAATACTTATATTTCATTATTATCATTCGTCCCCTGCATCCCTAGTGGAACATTGCAGCTCCAACAGTGTATCTTTATTCCACTCAGACATCTGCTATCACTTTCAACTGACTCAACAACTGCCTGGCAGTTTTCATTTCTTCGCCATATGATATACATGCCATCTACTAATGCTCAAACAATCAGCATATGATTTCATTGGATGGTCCCCTGAGCATATGTCCAGTGGTTCTTCATTTCATTCTGCATATTTCTGGGGCAATATGTTGGTTCGCCCTCATTGTACCTTGTTGGTTATGCTTTCTGGCCAGCAATCTGATTTTCAGTATTGAGCGAAGGTAGCTGCTGATGAAGGCTTATAGTCTGTTGGAAATGCTCCTGCTGACGTTAACCACTAACTCCCTGAATCATATGGAAACACTGACTTGCCATTGGTGTTGAATTCTAAATGCTGTAGATCTACACACTGTTGGTTCCATAATAATGAACGACTGTCTTACTTTCTTAATCCTGGCTTTTGATGGGTGTCCGAGCAGTTTGAAAGTAATACAAATGACATTTTACTAAAGTCATAAATAAAAGGAATTCATCTGCTAGATTCCCTAGAAGTAATTGAAATTGGCTCAGTTAATTCTCGTTGTCTGTTTACTCAAAAGTCCCCAGATGTATTCTAAATGTTTACTTACATCCTTGTGGAAAAGTGCAGTGAAAGTTCTTACTAAAATCTAAGTCAGACTACAATAAATTAATGTACTCTGATGAATTAGACTACATTATACTGCTTGAACGAAACAACGACAAAAAGTGAAACAGAAAAATCTTGTGATTCTTTTTTCTATTCTTCAGTTTTACTTTACATAAGTTGTGTTTGGTTTTGTGGTGTGTACTACTGATAAGATTTACCAGTAGTATGCATGTAGAGAGATATTCATCGGCAGGGAGATAGATTTGATTCCTGAGAAAGCAGAAGATTCAACGTTATTCAACGATATATGGGAGACGTGAAAAGGAACACAGAGAAACACAATATGAAGTTCATTAGTAGCATAACACAGAAGATCTGTGCAAATGGTGCGTTGAAGATAAGGTTTCAAGCCCTCTAATTCTCTAGAGAAAGCTTTGGAGAATGTCAAAGATATGATTCCCAAAATGTCACATAGTAATTGTGTTTATAGAATGAAGTGTTGAGAATGTGAAGCTTGCTATATAAGGGAGAGCGGTAGACAGGTGAAGGTCAGAGTGAATGAACATAGACTATGCGCGAAACGTCCACCTAGAAGTGAAGTAGAATTAAAAGGTCTAGAAAATAGATCGGCTATAACAATGCATGAGATAGACAGCGGACATAAGATTGATTTGGACAATGTCGAAATTCTTGGAAGAGGATTTCATTCAACACATAAAAAAGGCTGACCTCTAAAGCCTTGCACATTTTATCCACATCGAATGAAGTAAATAGGTGAGAAGGGGTAGACTTATCACCTATATAGCAAACTCTAATAAAGCAAGACAAATGAAAAAACAACAAAAACGTATATGAACCTCCATGACCTTTAAAAAATGGATCATCATGTTTATCACATGGGAATTGAGGGGTTTTCCATATGACAAATAATCTGCACATACACACACTCATATAGAAAAATGCACACAATAACAATTTGACATTGGTCATTACAAATATGTGGTGACTATTTACACTTTTCTATTGGAACAAATGTCTATGGACAAGTGACCTTCAAGTAAACTGACTTCAATTTATGTAAAAAATTTTGACAACATATTTTGATGATCAATAAAATCCGAATAATTTTGCTGACTTACACAGCGAAACGTTCAGAAAAATCTTGTTTTGATTTTCTTAAACACGCTGTGATTAGAATTTAATTGATGGATGGTGACTAGCAGTGGAATCCAGGATGTGCATTTCGTCCAATTTGGGAATCGTCATCTGGATGTACCTGCATTCCCCAGTAAGTGATGATTTTCCCTCCGAAGCTCTCGTGGCCCAAGTGGTCTAGTGGATAACGCTTGGAAGTTTGAAACTATGGGCACTGGGTTCGAGCCTCGGTGGGAACATCATCACTCACTGGGGAATGCAGGTACATCCAACTGACGAGTCCCAAATAGGACGAAATGCGCATCCTGGATTCCACTGCTAGTCACCATCCACCAATTAACTTCTAATTACATGCCCAGACATCGTCGAAGCATTTGCACAAGAAGTCGACATGTCAACCTGAGACCGAAAACTTCGGTCCAATCAATCGACGGGAAAATCCAAAATTCAATTAAATGCTCTGGGGTTAATTTAAATAAACTATGATGAATCAGTCTGACTCGGTGCTCAAATTATTCCAGGAAGTTCGTAACATCTGTTGTCTGGAAACTTATAAGGTGTACATAATTTGGC
Source organism: Trichobilharzia szidati (assembly GCA_944472155.2). NCBI lineage: Eukaryota > Metazoa > Platyhelminthes > Trematoda > Strigeidida > Schistosomatidae > Trichobilharzia > Trichobilharzia szidati. The sequence continues at coordinate 134,736,453 of OX235271.1, forward strand.
TATATAGATATACCACTTTGAAATTAAACAGTGATTAACGATGTCTTCCTATTCTACCGTTACAATCATGCTATACTATACTTTTAAAGCCATTTGAAGCAGTTATAACTCAATGAACAGTTAAAACTTTATCAAAAGTCATTGGCGGAGCTAGTTTCACTAAACTTTACAAACCGATATAGGGTGTTGAATATCATGGTGTCCCAAACGACATATGTTTTCACAAATAAATTTGTTACTCAACAGTATTCATAGACTTTTTGAGAAAAATTGAGAACTTGTAGCTCAAATGAAGCGCTTAGAACAGCAAAATGAGGAGAATGAGAATTGTTCGAAGTGTTGTACTATACTATGATTAAAGTACAAATCTCATACTGCGTAGTATTCAGTGTTTATCAAATTACCAAAGGCACTAAGAATAAAGCACATCTATAGACAAATCAATAGCACGGGGTGTTTCACCACTATTGTATAGTTTGTCAAAGTTTCACAAAGTTAGTAACCCCTTAGGACACTCTTGAAACAAACGCGAAATTTGAGAAAACAACAAGTCAGGATTTTGGACATTTCAGTAGTGAAACTGTGGTAATAATCAACATTTCTTAGAAAAATATTCAATGGAAAATGAACATACTTTGCTAGTTTTTGTGCTCATGAAATGTGTTGAGTGCCCACTAGCACGAAACCTAAGTCTAAGACTCCCTATCGATTACCTGTAACCATCTAATACAAACAATTCACACTGCACCATGATGGCAAGCCACCTAGAATGCTGACCACACTGCAAACTTGACTGATAGATAGAACACATCACTGACTAGTGTCCAATCAAAGATGTATAAATTCACTGGTGAAAACTTCCCCTAAAAAACTCTTAAAAATAAATGATACACCCATGGATTAAAATACACAGTGCATGCAACTATTTTAGCGAGTTGCTAGGTAAGTCATAGTAAAGAAATACTCATCAGCAGGATAGAAACCTCACTATAAATTAACTGTCTACATTAAACTACCCCTTAAAAAAACAACTAGATTATTTGACTGCAAAAATGTTCCCAGAATCCTACAACTACAGAATGAATTCCTATTCAGTCTACCTCACATGGACACTATAACCTCACAAATACACAGGTGGAATTTAATGGAAATTACATTGTCTAAATGAACAATTTTGTTGGTTTTTGGATCAAACAGTCACTTGTGAGTTACCTTGGGAGATAAAATTTCATCACAGTTTCTTCCGGAAAACCAAACTAGTTATATCATAATTTGTTACTTGCATAATAGTGTAAACTGTATCAAGAAGACAAGCATGCTACACCCTACCTACGTACATATATATATATATGTATTCTGTAATGCTGAAATTTGAAGGTCTAACTATGGTTTTATAATCTACACTTGTTTTTTGTTAGGCCAGTAACGATGAAGAAGAAGTTGAAGATGAGGTATGTGTTCTAAACATTGCAATTAACTGAAAAAGAATTTATAAAATTAATACAAAATTCATTTGAATAATGTTATTCACTCACTGTAAGCGCAATATCGCTTGAAATTAAGTCACGCGTAGATAAAGGCTATCCCGGTCCAGAACAAACAAGAAGCCGGTCACTGTTTCTACGGTACTATTAATAAACAAATCAATTAATATATATACAACAAACCTTAACGGTTTCAAGAGTACAATACACAATGCTTAACAGAAAGCAAGGAACCGCTATCAGAGCGGAATAACGTTAAAGCCAAAATTACGAACTAGCCGGATCAGACACGACCGTTCAGGTAAGCAGTCAGTAGAAGAATGAACCCAAGTAAGAGGTAGACAAAGCATAGGCACAAAGATAGAATTTAATTGGCTACTTAACCAATCAATAAATAAGATAAACTCAACAGAATAATACAAAATAAGACATGGGGCAGCAAAATAACAGTTCACAAAAATACTCTGATTGGGTCATGAGTTCAACTGTCTGACTAAAAGGATCGAAGTAAAAACACACATACACAGTTAATTAAACAAGGTGGGATAGACACGTTGGGCATGGATAATTGTGTTGCAACAATGCTAGGCTGATCCGGGACAGGTTGACTTGATTTAAAGATGGGAATGGAATTCATCTTACACTCACTGTATCCTTTCAATTTGTTTTTACCTAGCTGAGCTCTTTAGATATCTTGAGGTATATATGCTGCAAGTTTAATGCAATTGATAAAATAACATTTCAACTATCTTTCTGATTTTCTCATCTTTACAGATAAGCGTACTTTTGATCACAAACAGCGTCTCATGAGTTGTCAGTTTATTAGTTGTAATTATCATAAGTTCAATAATACTTTTCAACAAACCACCTAAAGCAAACTCTACTAAATTGAACGGATCCACGCTCCCTACACCTTTTGTTACTTTGTTTAATCGGCACCTTGTGTTTCTCATACATAATCAACTTATCTTTAGCGAATCAACTAAAATCCGTTGACACTTATCACTTTTCAAGAGTTGCTTAGTAGGAATATGACCACGGATTGATATCAGTTGGAGAACTATTGAAAACCAGGGAGTACTGGACAGCTTTTCCGTACTTATCTGGGACTCACCGGCACTGCACACCCTCTGGATTTCAAACCAAGGACTTTCCCGTTACAAGGCAATCTCGTAGACCATTCAGACACTCGGACCCGACTAAATGACCAACCCATGAATTCTAACTTCTACCAGTTCGTGATTTTAGTGCGACCACCAACCAGTGTTGTCGGAGAGTACTTGTCCTCATTTCCAGCAGGACGAATCCCACTAGTCACGACTTCTCACTGGAACTCTAGGATACTCTGTCCTGTAGCCAGTCACTAGCGAGCATCAGATTGATTTTCAAGAGTTTGCTTGTAGTGATTTGATTTATTTTTCAAGTCTGACCACGAATTGATGATATGAATTAGAGAAAAGTCATGGATTTGAAACCCAGTGGGTACGTACTGCCGATGAATCTCAAACTGGGACGAAACAGCTGTTCAGTACTTCATGGTTTTCAGCGAACTTGATAAACTTATCACTTTCTGTTGAATGACTTGTACTGTAATTGAAGTTTATCGTTTATTCATAAGATAACCGAAAATAACAGTCAAATGTAACATGAAGTGTTCACAAATCGTAATATAACTGTAATTGTTTAAATCATATATGACTTCTTTCGAAATTTTATCTCGCTACTATTCACTACTCCCCTGAAAGTTGAAGAGAACAATGTATATCACACTACATTCACCTGAAACATAACAACAATATTTTATGGACTAAGAAAGTGTAATACAAATAACAAGCATTTACACATAAGTAACTCACTTTTTTAACCCAAGTTATCTGATTGAGCTAATTCAGAAGCCTAAAAACTCTAATTTGGTAGGATGCTATCAAACCTCTCAGTACACTGTTTCTTATTCACATCAAACAAGTCACTGTGATAACAGTCTTTAGACAATCATTCCTTCAATGATGCGATTCTATGCTAACTGTAATTTTTAATGTACATTGTGGATTCAAGTCCAGTTATGTCCTTTTGGTATTCAGGTTTATACCACACCATAACAAAAGATTGTTGCTATCTCTAATCTTATTAAGAATCTGTCTATCTATCTTGTTCCAACATAGAACTTTGCAATGGTGTGCAGCAGTTCGAGTCGCCACACTTCACTTAGCACACAAAGCATAGGAAGAAAGTAAAACGAAATGCAAAAAAGTGACAGTAAACAGAGGTATGAGATAAAGAGAATAGTAATATGAAAGAACAAAACAGTTTTATTAGGTATTATAAGTCACAAGTTGTGGATGCATTTGTGCCGGCCATTGAGAACGATTTTGAGCCATATCACCAATTTTCTCCAGCCTTCATTGGTTTTTACCATCCCGAGAACCCAAACAAGGAAGCCAGTCTACACCTCCCTACGTGGCTGGCTTAAGCTAACTGTTGTGGATCTCATTGGCTGATGAAGCCATGTTTTGGTTTGACCACCACTGGCTCTTTTCCGACCTTACCCTATGTCAGCTAACATTGCCTGTCGAGGAAGGCGATGGCTAGACATACGTAACACATGTCCTAACCATCTCAATCGATGTAACTTCACAACCTCGTCTACTGATTTCCCCTCTTTACCTAGCACTCGACATCTAACCTCAATATTGCTTACCCTATTATACCACTTCACACGGGAGATAGAACGCAGGCACCTATTATCAAAGACAGATAGTCTTTTCATGTCTTCCACTCTCAATGGCCAGGTCTCACAGCCATAAAGGAGAACGGAGTGGACTGCTGAGCAGTACACACGTCCTTTGGTCGATAGTGGGATATCACGCCTACGCCAGAGACGGTGTAAACTGGCATATGCGAAACTAACCCTCTGTATCCGTGCTGAGATTTCGTCAGCGATCAACCCGTTGGCGTTGGCTGATGCAACTTCCCAAATAAGTGAAGTGGTCAACACGCTCTACCACTTCATTCCCTATTTCTAAGCTAGGAGTAGTCGACGTAGTCCAGTCCTGTAGCATCATCTTACATTTGACAGCAGGAGTGAATCGCTTGCCAAACATTCGCAGATTGCAACTCAAGGAGTTCAGAAAACTCTGCTTTATTTTGTCAGCGTTCTCACCTACAAGGACTATATCATCCACATATTCTAAATCAACGAGATTATTCCCTGGTAATAAGTCAATCCCTGAGTCTCTGAAGTGAGTTAGGGTTAAGTCCATTATTACATTTACGATGAAATTGAATAGAAATGGGGATTATTAAAAATATCATTCACCATGTGAGTCCTGAAGACTTTAATTACATTGTGTGCTTATGAAAAAACTCCTCACAATCTTCGTCTAAGAATTCTCAGTCTCACACTCATATTTGTCCAATGTCCAATACTGTTGTCTTCCTCCTTGTGAAAATCAAAACTCTTACACCATGCAGAAATGTGAGAATTATCAAAACACTACACCAGTACAAATAAGAACCAAATTCTTAATTAAATATTAAAATTTCGATAGCAAGTAGACAGTTTATATGAAAAAGTACCAGAATACGTATTCAGATAAAAATTTCAAATGACTTTAAAGGCAGTCCTGCAACTATACGCATGGTAGTTACCAGACATCTCATTAGTGGTTACATATCTATGCAAGAAAGATTTCCTATCGTATGCAAAGAATGTAACTACTCAGAGGTCAATATTTATCGCGAAGTACTTGTTTTTAGTCATTTGAACAAAATGAAAAATTTATTTAAGTGACAGCTGTACCCCTGAGAATGACCTCTGTTAACCACCGAAAAATTCATCAAAGTTTAGATATACTTTTAATAGCAGTCATCATTTCTGCACCATCTACCATCTAGTCTATCTTTTGTCATATAATTTAGCTCATTATGTATATAAACGAATGGAGAATAAGTGAATATTTTCTCCAACTTGAAGATAAAATGATAACAAGGTATTTCTCCTTTTTTTCTCTTTACTTTTTGAAAGATTCCAGTAAGATGGGAGTTATGGACTGAAACTGTACGTTTAGCTCCACCGATACCTAAAGATGCCACCTTCAATGAAATCATTATACCGACAACAGAAACTGTACGATTGAATCATCTACTGAATCTATTCATTCTAAATAGCAAACCATCATTATTCCTTGGTCCAACTGGTACTGGAAAATCATGCTATATAATGGTTAGTGTTAAATATTTCCATTTATCTCTTTTTTGTGTGTCTCCATAATTTCTTTAACTTAATTTTTTAAATGGTAATTTTGACATAAAGCAATTAGTTCATTCAGGCAGGCATAGGCTGATCTAGTCTGTTCAATAGTACAGTTTTCTTTTTCCAAACTAAAAACTAAGCAGTAATTGACTATAGGACAACAGGAACAAGACACAATAGGAAAAATTATTTATGCATAATTTCCTAGTAAAAATAATTGTACAAAACACTTCTGTGAGAAATAGTCATCTGGATATGCATCAAGTTGCCAGTAATCCCAATGAACTGAGGGATTATTTCCTAATGCATAAAATCGCTTTACAAATAACCAACAAGCTTCTATGGATGCTTCAAAATAAACTTGCTTAACAAAAACAAATTCTTCGTTTTTGACTTTCCCCATTTGTACTGCTATCATTTTCCACTTAGAAAACAGAAAGATTGAGCGAAGAAATATTTACTTTTCAATTAGATCCTCATCTCTGGCTCTACTCTAATATATATAGCATTTTTATTACAATACACAACAGTTTACCAAACAAGTTGCGATATGTTTGTTAACAATAATTAAACAGTGTCAAAATGTCAATGGGTTGGTAATTAACGAAGAAAATCAATACACATTTAAAAAGTAGAAATGGATAGAATAAATTATTTTACAAGGATAACACGTAATTAAAGATGAAGTGGTCAAAATAAATAAAAATAAAATAATTTGGACAATTATAATTCTATTAGTTTTTAAAGGTTTATGGGGAGGGGGGCGACGTAGTCCTGTTTATGCATTCTTCTAGAGATGGCCACGGTAAGGAAAGTGGCTGTACAAATTTCTTCTGAACACATAGGCTTGGCTTCTTAAGGTGGATTCCGATTGATTCAGCTGTCTGTAGAAGACGAACTCGTAGAGCAAAATTAAGATTAGTCGAAATGCGATAAATAATTTTAAATGCTGTAATAACATCAACCTTATGCTCAGTATCAACAAGGTGTGCTAAAATAGAACTACGAATAGATCTTGTTTGTCCCTTGCTTAACCATGCTGGATGATGTTCGAAAATACGATGATGAACCTGCCTAATTGTACGCCTAATGTAGTTGGCTCCGCAGCTGCAGTCAAACTGGTAGATACACATAGAAGAGGCAAATTTAGGTAGTTTATCCTTATTTCTCGAACATAGAATAGGAGTGGTTGTGAAGAGACAACGTACCTCTGCTGCATAATAAGCTCTTTTAACTGCATTCTTCAGGCGCTGTGTTATGATTTCGCTGATGTTGTCTCCAAGGTACTGTTAATAATAATAAAATCTTCATTCTCGAAAGTATTTATTTAGTGTACAGAATTTTCACCGAAGTTTATTGTATGATATTTTCCCTTCGTTCAATATCTTCAAGTAAAATATTAATTGACAGTATATCCTGTGACACAATGCTCTCTGAGCTGAAACACAAACCATGCCATCAAGATATATCCATCTGCTTTGTCTCCTTGAAGAAATCCATGAGATCTAGTTGAAAGCCAATTGTAAGATGTTCAGAAGCACATTTTGAGAATGAAGGACATAACTGAAGAACAGTTATCTCATGTATTGAAACACAACGCCGCCCACAATCAGGCCTTTCCTCAAGTTTAGTAGGAACTTGAGAATCAGAAGCTTGTAGACATTAAAACTACACATCAGAGTAGATAATACCATTAGAGGTCATATCTTAATCGTTTAAAACAAACCGAACGGGAGGAAATATATGCAATAGAGAGATGGAATCAACTAACAGGTAAAGAATTAATAAACTCTATTTTACTAATCCCATCAATAGTTATTGCAATCAAATAAATGAAAATCCCCCTGTTCATTTGTCAAAAGATGTTATCTTGTGTGTCACTGATTAGCTGTTCAAAATTCTCTGTCAGGTATGTATCAACCTAATATCATCGTTAGGGTGGATTAGAGATGACCTCCATTAAACTATCGCATATCCAAACTAACACATTAGAACACAAAATACATTATGTAGTGTTGGTTTGCAGGGATCTGACTGGTTACAGGATTAGTCACGTGCTAATATCAGTTAGAGAACCACCGAGAGTATCGCACAGCTGTCTTTCCCTAGTCCAGAACTCTTCAACACTACACACACACACTGGAGTTCTAACCCAAAACCTTCCGATTACAAGGCAAACTCGTAGACTCTTCAACCACTCGGACCAGATTTAACGGCCAGTGAACTCCAAATTCTGCCAATTCGCCCTAAATAGCGCAACCGCTAGCCAATATCATAAGCTTATGATGGCTGACTTCATTCCGCAAACTGCGCTTACTGACCAATTCAAAACGATACAAATAAAATAAATGGGGCAAACATTAGAGTCTAACCTCAAATGAATCCTTTAATTTCAATTTATTTGAATAAAAACATCATTCCACTTTGATAAGTGTAATTAGTTAATTGTCTTATTTGATTGTCTCTTTTCTTCTCCATAGGACTTTCTTATGAATAAAGTGGATAAAGATATCTATAAACCGCATACATTAAATTTCTCTGCACAGACTAGTGCAAATCAAACACAGAATATTATTCTATCAAAATTAGATCGAAGACGTAAAGGTGTATTTGGACCACCGATGGGTAAGAAGATTGTTGTGTTTGTTGACGATCTAAATATGCCTGTAAGAGAAATATATGGTGCACAACCGCCTATTGAATTGTTACGTCAATGGTTAGATCATTGGAATTGGTATGTTAAGCATTTTTTTTATTTCAACAAATTATCTTTATGCTTTTAAATAATTATTTGTTCACCAGTGTTTTCATTTTGGGATTTTAGTTTAGAATCTTTCTAAAATGTATGAAAGATGTTGATATTAGACTAAAAACTCAAATTAGTTAATGAGACTGGTTAGTATATACCCAAAAGTCGACGACATATCTAACTACTCATTCTTTAATAGCAAATTCGAACCTGTTTCGTTTTCTCTTGTCCTAGCAACTGGACGATTATATTCACCTGTGTAAAGTAAGACCCATCATCCGAAACAGATACTAGCCAATGGAACTTTGAATCGTCAAACTAAACACTTAACTTTGAATCAGTGGATTTCAGACATTCAAAATGAGTTTAATTATTTAAAATTGGAATAAAGAATTAGGATCATCGACTCTCAAATAATTGTTATTACCACAGTATGTACTTCAATACTTGGTTATCACGACCATATATGTATATGTATATATGTAATTTTAGTTTATTACAAGTGTGTGGTTAATAGAAGTTAACTGGTGGATGGTGACTAGCAGTGGAATCCACGATGAGCATTTCGTCCTATTTGGGACTCGTCAGCTGGATGTACCTGCATTCCACAGTGAGTGATGATGATTTCCCACCAAGGCTCGAACCCAGTGCCCGTAGTTTCAAACGCCAAAGCGTTATCCACTAGACCACTTGGGCCACGAGAGCCACTGCCTCTTGTGCAACGGGTCATATTAATTATTTAATTCAATTTTATATACTCCCGTTGATTAATTGGATCGAAGTGCTCGGTCTCAGGTTGACGTGTCGGCTTCTTGTACAGATGCTTCGACTATGTCTGGCCATGTAATTAGAAGTTAACTGGTGGATGGTGACTAGCAGTGGAATCCAAATAGGACGAAATGCTCATCCTGGATTCCACCGATAGTCACCAACCACCAATTAACTTCTAATTACATGCTCAGATATCATCGAAGCATCTGCACAAGAAGCCGACACGTCAACCCGAGACCGAGCACTTCGGTGCAATCAATCGTTGGGAACCTCGAAAATTGAATGTACGGTTCAGACATTTTCACAAGTGATAATATATAGCCGAAGATATTGAAACAATAAAAAAACAATCCAAGTAGAACTTCCTGAATCTAGACTGTTGAAAAGTTTTTCTGTTTCTCTTAGGTAGGTGTATTTTCAGGAAAGCGCTTATTGTTATAAAGACATCGTTTCACTTATCAATAGTATACTTAAAGAGAGTTCTACACTGCAACAGGCATACATAAATTCCAATACTATAATAGGAATGTGACTTGTGCCGGTCAGTATGAAATGAAAATTAAACGAATAAACCAAGGCGACACTATTCAAACTCAGACACATAATGCACTGTTTTCTCTGGCTGCGGAAATATGCCAATAATTTCATTTTTGTTACTTTTATGCAATTTTCAAATGTATAATTCATTTTAAAATGGAGTTACAGAATTATGTTACGCAAATTAAAAACAAAAATCTAAGTTCGAATTCAGTCTGAAAATGATGTCAATGTTCAATTGACTATTGTGTTAAATATAACTTTCACACAAGCACAATCTAGAAATTCCTAACATACAGTTCTATGAAATAATACAGTTATTTATGCATTGGTAAAGTTCTAAGCAGATAACTTAGAGATCATCCTAATATAGGATATTACCCAGTGTGCACTAACATTCAGGTGAAAATAATATGCAGGTGGCAAAGTCATTTAGTATCTTCTGACAGGGGCAGTTACCTAACCTGAAGACAATTTGTCTTGACCGCCTGCCGCTTGCTAAAAGGTAGTTTTAGCATATTCGATTAAGAAATTTTTTCACAGTATATACTAATTTTTTATTCAAAATTAGACATTAGAAGTTAACTGATAAGAAGCCTAGACATATATTTCATGCTCATTCATTCTTACCCCATCCAGCACACATCCGAATGAGATATAGACATTGGCCCGCCGATTGTAAGTGAGGTCACCAAAGCTATCTGTAATTTGAAACGAGGCAAAGCGGCAGGACCCGACGGAATTATTCCGGAGGTGTTTAAATATGGGGGTGACATACTAGTATATAGTTTAACTAAGGTACTAGGTAACGTCTGGGAATCAGAGACGGTTCCATCAGACTGGGGTAATTCACTTATTATACCAGTATTCAAGAAGGGAGACAAGTCCTCATGTGATAATCATAGACGGATCAACCTGACGAACATAGTCTCCAAAATCCTAGGCTCAGTAATCATGCACAGACTAAGCAGAACTCGGGAGGAACAAACGAGGGAAAATCAATCAGGCTTCAGGCCAGGTAGAGAGTGCATAGATCACATCTTCACTCCCAGACAGATCCTAGAACATAGACACACTTTTAGGCGTCCAACAATTGCCATATTTCTTGACTTGAAGGCTGCCTTCGACTCCGTGGATCGAAAGGTACTATGGCAATGTTTGACTGTGAAGGGAGTGCCAAGAAGATGCATTGCACTAATGAAAGCACTCTACTCAAACTCACGTAGCTTTGTAAGGGCTTATGGGGAATTGTCATCTGAATTGTTAACAACCAGTGGTGTGCGTCAAGGATGTCCACTTTCCCCATTTCTGTTTAACTTCATCATAGATATGCTAATGGAAGTATCCTTAACTGAACTTAACGACTTAGTAATCGACTTGTTACCAGGGAATAGTCTTATGGACTTAGAATATGGAGATGACATAGTCCTGTTAGGGGAGGATGCTAACAAAATGCAAAGTCTTCTGAACACCTTGGGCAGCAATCTTCGTATGTTTGGCATGCGATTCGCCCCTGTAAAATGTAAGATGCTGCTACAGGACTGAACTACGTCAACTCCTAGCTTAGTGATAAGGAGTGAAGTGATAGAACATGTTGACCACTTCACCTATTTGGGAAGTTGTATCAGCACCAACGGATTGATTAGTGACGAATTCTCAGCACGGATCCAAAAACCTCGAGCTGCTTTCGCTAACTTACACCATCTCTGGCGTAGGCGTGACATCCGGCTATCAACCAAGGACGTGTGTACTGCTCAGCAGTTCGCTCCGTCCTTCTCTATGGCTCTGAAACATGGCCAATACGAGTTGAAGACATGAAAAGGTTGATTGTTTTTTATCATAGATGTCTACGATCTCTTTCTCACGTTAGGTGGTATAATAAGGTAAGTAATGTTGACGTCAGGCGTAGAGTGTTGGGCAAAGAAGGAAAATCAATCGAAGAGGTTATAAAGTTACATAGATTGCGGTGGCTAGGTCACGTGCTGCGCACGCCTAACCATCGCCTCCCCCAACGGGCATTGCTAGCTGATATAGGTGCAGGTTGGAAAAGAGTAAGTGGTGGCTAAACAAAAACATGGCATCAATCCATGAAATCCCTGACAGTTAAACTGAGTCAGGTAGGGAGATGCAGACTTCCGGGTTGGGGCCCTCGGGACTCTAAGAATCAATGGCTGGAGACAATAGATGACATGGCTCAAAATCGTTGTCAATGGCGCAGATGTATTCAGTCTCTGTAATCTTTCATATTACTTTCTACCATTACTCATTCTGTTTCACTCTTATACTTGTCAAAACTCCATTGATTCTCTTCACTCATTTTCTTGTCCACCTTTGTGTGCTCTTTGGGACGTGGCAACTCGAACTGCTGCACTTCGGTGCCAAGTTCTATGTTGAATCCAGACAGAGACAGACATTCATACCTACCACTACCTCCTTGTTCACGTGTACCCACACACACACACACACGAAAATTAGGTCCAATACTTCTGAACAACTAATTCATAGTGATTCAGTACTAAATGACACTGGATTAAAGGAACCTGTCACTTAAAGTAATAGCTATACCACACACCTGTCCTACAGATTTCAGTCAGTAATGGGGATGCTGAACTACAACTGATTTCATCTAGTTTTCAGCAGGAAATACCATCCAGATAAAGTCGACAATCCCTCATTTTTAACTTATACATCTCAGTTTCACCCTATAGGATGAAACAAACTATGCGCCGTACAACGAAATATACTATGCTTATGTCTCGCAATTCGACAAAACAAACTACAATTGATTTTCCATACTATGAATCAGATGGGTTTTCCTATTTTATATTTTTATAATTTTACCAAAATTCTTTCACTCATCAATTCCAATTTTAATTTAATTAAGGTATGATCTAAAGACTAATGAAACCATTCGATTGGTTGATTTAATTTTCATTGGTTCTATGGGTCCACCAGGTGGTGGTAGAAATGTTATTACACCAAGATTTCTACGTCATTTAAATATTGTAACTATAAATGAATTTGATGATGATACAATGAAGACAATATTCAGTCGGATCATGGAATGGCATATCGCCGTTAAGTAAGCTCTACATTTGTTATTTTGAAATAGCATTTAGAAACTGGTATAGTAAGTGTATTATTAAAATTGAGCATACATTGACTGTTTCGTACTTTATCAGAAACATCTCGATACACCAGATCTTTTCGATATTTAGCAAAAGTCTTTATGTTGATATTAGATGGTTGGAGGCAATCGGCAGAAAGCCTTCGACCTAGATTTCGTACTAGTTGGCACTCACCAGTCATCAAGGCGTATCTGCAACCTTGAAGGAACACATGTTCCTTCTGAGATTCGAAACTGCGTCACGCAGTGCCGCCTGCAGTCAGAGACGCTACCACTGAACTATTCGAGCTCGCGATTGACCTCCTGTAAGACTGTATTGGATACTTTGATTAGACACCATCTAATATCATCAAATCAGTGGGCATCGCGATGGTGAGGCACCTAGAATGGTAGCCACATTGCAAAACTTGACTAATAGAATTCAGTCTCCACCAAACAAAGGACTAGACACATTGCACTAGCGTTCAATCAAAATTCGTTATTTTCTATCCTTGTTTTCTCGAACTTTGTGAAGTGAGAATAAGTTTCAGGAGACCAGAAATCATCACAATCAGATCTGGGATTATTGAGTAATACACCAAAAGTTATGCACTGCAAATCTGTGCACTTTTCAAGAAATCTAATCTTATATTCAGTTTGAATAAGTTCAGTTTTGGTGTAAGTATAGTTTATCTCATCCTTGTATCTTTAAATGCAACACTGCACAGATTAGAAATCAAAATCACTTACTGTGTCAATAATACCTATATGTATTGTGTGCAACGAATAATCTAACGGAAACTACTTATCTTGATGTGCTTTATGTTTAGCAATTATTACATCCTTGTTCACCAAATACTTCAAATAAAAGTTCTACTGACAATGTCCTAATGAGCATAATTAAATTCTGTTTTCCTTCAGAAAAATATATGCATAGTTGAATAAACAACATGAAGCAACCTTTTTTAAAGGCTTATAAAAAAAGACCCTTTTGGATGGAAGTAATTATTTGCTTAGCAAAATAAACAAAAAGCTCGCCCATTTGAAATGACGGTCATTCAATACGCAAACCACATGTTGCTAGGCTATTCAAATACTAGTTCACTCATAATCTTATGTTTTTTGAATAATTTAGCAACATGGCGGCTAACATCAGTCTTCAAAACACGCACGATTATGAGGGAACAAGTATTTGGACAAAATTATTCTAATGTACCTGAATAGCCTAGTCTATTCGAAATGCTTTTAGAATCACTTTTACAGGCTGCTTCATACTAATAAGTATCATCAATAAAGAGTCTGACATTATCGTGCAACGATCAGAATTACCTCTCTTCACATATCAGCGCACGTTGGTGGCATAGCAGTTAGGATGCTCGCCGACCATGCACATGGTCCGGGATTCGACCCCCGGCCGACTCACTCCTTTACCTCGCTAAGCCAGATATAATGCTGGTGAAGAGGAAAGGTTGGGCATGAGTCTAGCAACCCCATCCTGTAAAATAAACCCTGCTACAGAAACTTTAAGTCACTAGCTTGAAGCCTTATGTTCTACTGGGGAACGTGAAGGAAAAAATTATATCAGCGCGGTAACTAAAAGACAATAAAATTGAGGAGAAAAGTGAAAATAAAGTAATGAAAGACTGTAAAGTTTTATAAGGGCGAGAAAGAAATTTTAAAACATAAGTAAATAAGGTCTTACAATAAAAATGTTTTTGATTACAGCTTGATTCCACACCGTATTTTTGGTACAGGTATGGAATTTTCAGCATGTGATACCGGTAGCCCAAATTTTGCAGGCCGACCGTAGATATCAGGTGTGCGTCAGCAGGGGATCGAACCCCGGACCATGTGCATAGTCGGCGAGAGTCCTAACCACTGTGCCACCAACGCACTAAAAGATAAAATGAAGGTAAATCATGAATAGCTCTGCAACTACCGAAATAAATTCTATGAAATATCAGCTAAAGTCATCAAATAAATTCTAGTGAAGTTACTCTTCCTACTCATCCCTACACTGCTCAAAATAACAACGACTGAATTCATGTACTAGTGCTCTGTCTTGTTCTGTTCATCCTTAGATTTCTTCTGTGACCTTAACCACTGCCATGAGTATATAAATCTCTATAAATATTTTACTTTACTTTCCTATAGAGGCTTCAGTCCAGAATTCAAAAAAATGCCTTCACAAATAGTCAATGCTACACTTGAAATCTATAAAGGTGCTATGCAAAATCTCCTGCCAACACCAACAAAATCCCATTATCTTTTCAATTTACGTGATTTTAGTCGTGTTATTCAAGGTGTTCTGCTATCAGTCCCAGAATCAGCTGAAACACTCGGTTCTATGAAACGTTTATGGGTACATGAAGTATTTCGTGTTTATTATGATCGTCTAGTTGATGATGCTGACCGGGATTGGTTTTTCACTTTTATACGACAATGTGCAAGAACACATTTAGAAGTTGAATTTAATTCCCTATTTCAACATTTAGCTGGTGGTGCAACAGAGGTAAGAATTGTGTGTCTATTAATTTGTCAGGAATAAATAAAGCTTCAGTTTTGTTTTAATTAATAAAACACATACAGCGGAACCTAGAAAATGTCTGTTCCATCTAGATTTTCATACAAAACTAAATTTTATAACTTATGACTAGTAGATTAGTGGATTGACTGGCTGATCATCTGTAGGAATAGATACTGACACAAGAATACGTTTCTGTGATGAAGGATGAACACTTTTAACTTATCATTCATTAAAGATAGACATTCTTAAACCTGGCAACACATTTTTATACAGTTGTATGATGTAAATCTTTTCCCATAGGCAGCTAAGTTTTGTGTACACTAGCTGTGAATCATGTCACGACATAACCAGTTAATGTGCGTAGCCGGTAACTTCTGCAATTCCTCCTTAAAATGTGTAGTATTAGTATTAGTAGTAGCAGTCATAGTGGCATCGTTCCTCGTTATAGAAAAGTAGCGTACTAAGTTAACAGTTCATTGTTTATGGGCAGCTTTCGTTTATATGACACCCTATTCGTCCATCATTTTACACTTCAAAACAATACATCTGAAGGTTATTGATATAAGTATAAAACTTGGGCACTGTGGTAGAGTGTAACTCCATTATGGATAAGATTTTATTTTGATAAATCACACAGTGTTACACAGTGATATTAACTGATGATGTTTCGAGCACAAATTATTGCTCATAATCATATCAAGGTTAGGTTTAAAGTGGATTAAAATAATGACACAGTATTGATAAGTATATTCACATAATAACAAGATGGATGTTAAAAGTTATAAATAAAACTAAAAAGTATGTTATCAGTACTCTTATGATCAACATCACATGATTTGTTAAACCACTTGTGAGAAAATCCAAGATATGATCTTTAGTCAGTAATCTTTATGACATGATGTCTAGTCTCATTTTAAAATTTTTTACATGCACCGTAGGTGACTTTGTCTTTTGAAGGAGATAGATTTGACACACATTTTATTTGGATGGAGGATTTCATCATGAGCTGGCATCACTTAGAGAATCATTGGAAAACCTACAAGGAGTACTGGACAGCTGTTTCGTCCTAGTTTGGGACTCTTCGTCAGTACGCACCCACCACCGGGGTTGGAACCCAGGACCTTGTGGATACAAGGCCGGCGAGCTCATAGACCATTGAGTCACTGGAACCCGATCCGATGGCCCATGAATTCTAACTTCTGCCAATTTACGACATAGCGCAACCACTTCATAATATCTTCTTCGATGAGTTACTGGCTCATCTTCAACCTGCTGCACTCAGGTCACTGCCTGAATAGGTCCATTAGCTAGTGAGCATCAGATTAATTTTCAAGTATTGGTTTTGTAAGGATTTAGTTTGATTGGACAGAGGACTCCATCATGAGCTGACATCAGTTAGAGAACCATACTCGACACAAGTTTAAGAATTCCACAAATCGTTATATCCCTCTTGTTTGAAGGCCTACAGTAAGCCCCAACACTTCACTTGATGGTTTTTTTCACGGACAAGCCCGAAATATACTGTTTCAGTCCAAAATAGCGTGGTTCATTTTTGTGAATTAATTCTTCTGCGCATAAAAACAGTGTTTCTGGTCTCAGTATTCTTGAGGGTATTAGTCCTGTTTCATAAAACTTTTGTCTAACTACTATGATATGAAGTCGGACTGTTTATAGTATATAACTTTTGCTTAATTCTTTTTTCCAAATCACTGCATAAGTTCCTTTTTTTAAAATCCAATCTTCTCATAACTTCGGGAAGTTTTGAATTATTGTTTGTGAAGTTGTTCCAAAATTTTGATCTATTTATTTTTTTTGGCCTACTTATCTTTGATAATCAAGGTCACTGAGGATCACCTTCGATCGCTAATGTTCTGTGATTTCGCTGATCCTAAAGGAAAACGCAATTATGTAGAAGTACATGATGTAGAACAATTGCGTAAAGTAACTGAAGCATACTTAGAAGAATATAATCAACTAAGCAAGAAACCAATGAATTTAGTACTATTCCGTTTTGCTATTGAACATGTATGTCGTATAGCGCGTATACTGAAACAGCCAAGATCTCATGCACTACTTGTTGGTATTGGTGGTTCAGGACGTCAATCACTTACTCGATTGGCTGCACACATGTCAGATTTTGATTTATTCCAGGTATGTTTGTTTATACATTAGCCAATATGTATCTATGTTAATAAATTTATAGATATTTGTTTATTTTTTTGTCGAATACTGCATTTTTGAAATTTCATCACTTCATTCAGTCTGAAAAATCACCTAAATTATCAAAAAATAAATAGTTTACTTATCTAACTGTTTAACTAACTACTATATATCGTCATCGGAAGTTACAACATATTTTCACCACTGAAATAAGCTACCAGCTGTCGATAATTCTAGGGAGTTACATGATAACATCTTTTAAACTTGTGAATTTTAAAGTAAAACAAAATTTTTAGACGAAAGGTGTGAACATCTTCAAATAGTTTTATGCCAAATGAATGATTCATAACAGTGTAACGACAGAAGACAAGGGTCAGGCAACAGATCGTTTATTGAGAAAATCAACAGATATTTATAGATTTTTATGTACATTATTATTCGTTATTGTTAGCAGAGAAACAGCGTCCTCTGATTGGTTGTTTTCCTGCTGAAGGTTATTTTGTCGCCATTTCTTAGACAGTCCGTTGATATATCTGCGAAACGTATTCGCCCACGCTAAGTCTGCTGTGATTGGTTGGTGAGTTCCTCAATGTTAGGCTTTGTTCTTGTTTTCTCTCATGACCCCAATTCGGGAAGTAAACACACGTAAATTGGTGTTTGCAATTTTGGCTAGCAGACAGGTCTCACCACAATAATAATAATAGCTTTATTCTGGATAGTGTTTATAAAGTGTACAGAATTTTCAGCAAAACTTATTGCACGTAAAGTAGCAATTGAAAGCGGATCGCGTTACACACTGCTGTCTGACCTGAAGCGCAAACCAATGCCTCACGATATTCCCTATTTATCTCCTGTAGGAGACTTTATAGCGAGCTTGGTAACAGAATAAATATTAGAATAAAAATCCAATTTAGGGAAATGATGGTGTAGCAATATATTCTAAAAAATACAGTTAACGAGTTATATAAATGGATGGTTACTTGGTTATACAGTTAAAGTCCGCAACTACAAATTATTAATATAATCCGCAATAGTGTTCACTGTTGGAGTCGTGTCTACTAGTAGAAGCTTTGCTCCGGTTTGTGGAATAGTATTCGGATGATAGGTTCCTGCAAAATCCAAAGGATACAACACGGTTAGTAGTGAAGGAAGTAGACAGTATTGACCGGTGAGAAAACGAAGCGTTGAACAGCACACTATATTTTACATTGTACTCCAAAGTTATGTATATTTGACAATGAATCGTTTTAAACAAAAATTGTGTACAATGTTTCTATTTTTAACATCGAACGAAAATTTGTACGATCATATTGTTCCAGACTACACACTCCTTCGAGAAATGCATGACACTTAGATATATGCTAATTAAGAAAAGTGCAGGAGTACACTCTGGGGTCCAAGAACATAAGTGAATTATTACAGACTGCATGTAGTTACTTACTTATTTCTCAGGCAGTGGTAGTTTGTACTAAAAATCTCAGGAACAATTATTTCGTGTATCAGGATACACTGCCACCCACAATTATGCTTTTTCTTAAAATTGTAGACATTTTAAATACTCACGAGAGTATACATTTCCTTTGGAGGTTATATTTTAATAGATTAAAACAAAGTAAACAAGAAAAATCATATGCAGTGTAATCATGGCGGTCTGTGAGAGCATAGATTTTTAAGTAGGCTGCCTTAACTGGTATTTCAGCAGTGACATTTCTACTAGGGTGTTTTTATTGTCTATCATTTTGTGAACTGCTTATAGGTTCATAGCGTATACCATAACGTGATTTCCAGAGATACCTGTTGTGTTCAGATATATAGCTTAGTGTTTGCATTATCTAGTGTTACAAAGGAATTTTTAATGCACTCGTGACTTAATCAAAATAAGCAGTGTCACTGCTTACATATATTTATTGATTCACTGGTTGTTCCCACTAATTCTTCAGTTTAAAAGTAGTCTACAAAACCGTGGTGGCACAGCAGTAGAATACTCGCCAGCCACGCAGGTGATTCTGGGTTCGAACCCCGGTTGATAGATTCCCTTACCTCGCTAAGCCAGTAACTGGGCTGGTAAACAGGGAAGGTTGGGCATCAGGCTAGCAACCTCATCCCGTAAAAATAAATACCACTGCTACTGAAACTTCAAGCCTCTAGTCTGAAACCCAATGTTCCCCACTGGGGACGTAAAGGAAGAAAAACTATTTTAAAAAATTGTCCCGTTTCCTACTTGTTGAATCTGAAAAACAGTTATTTTCTCTTTTTTGTAACAGGTTGAAATAACTAAAAGCTATGGTGTTAATGAATGGAAAGAAGATTTAAAGCGTATCCTACGTAAATCTAGTGAAACGGACAATCATGCTGTCTTTTTATTCTCTGATGCACAAATTAAACATGAAGGCTTCCTTGAAGATATTAATAATTTATTAAATGCTGGTGAAGTGCCTAATTTATATCCAACAGATGAAAAAATGGAAGTTTGTGAAAAAATGCGTCAATTGGACAGAACAAGAGATAGAAGTAAACAAACTGATGGATCACCAGTAGCATTATTCAATTATTTTATACAACGTGTTAGAGAACAATTGCATATTGTATTAGCATTAAGTCCTATTGGTGATTCGTTTCGTAATCGTCTGAGAAAATTTCCTTCTTTAGTTAATTGTTGTACAATTGACTGGTTTCAGGTAAGTTGGTTAGATAGTTAGTTAGTATACTCTTGTGAATAACCTTTTGCTTTCATGGGTTTCTTTTTCCCATTTAAGCTGCAAAGTAATAGAAAGGGTTTTTTCCTTTATGCTGCTGAGTAAGGTCAGCAGACAGAAGACACTGTCACACTTTACGGAAGAGCACAAAACACTATCATACCGTAACCGAATATAATGTCTTGATTTCGAAGAAGGCATTGCATGAGAATGCATGATACATACTTATAGATGCTACTATCCTTTTTTGACTGGACACTAGTAACAAGTGTGATGTGTCTAGTCCTTTGCCTCCAACCATCTAATATCATCAACTTAATGTGCACCGTGACGGCGAGCTGCCTACAATGGTGGCCACATTACAAACCTGACTAAAAGAACACAGTCCACACCAAAGAAAGGACTAGACACATCACACTAGTTACTAGTGTCAAATCATAAATATCCACTACAGTCCTACAGGAGGTCAATCGCGAGCTCGAATAGCTCAGTGGTAAATTCTCTGACTGCAGGCGGCACTGGGTGACGCGGTTTCGAATCTTAGAAGGAACATGTGTTTCTTCAAGGTTGCAGATACGCCTTGCTGATGAGTGCCAACTAGCACGAAGCCTAGGTCCAAGGCTTTCTGCCGATTGCCTCCAACCTACTAATATCCTTTTTTGCGTGAAATAACTAGCCTAGTCAGATATCGCTCAAAGCGCTTTTAACCCTTCTGCTTTTAAAACTAAATCGTTAATCTTAACAGTTAATGGATTACTATTAGTCGACTGAACTAGAATCCGTAAATTACTATTCTCCAACTTCCTATTTCTGTTGCATAAATGAAAATGACTTCATACTTTTGAAATACAAGATTAAATAACCTCAGTCATCTTAATGACCTCTAAAAGTAACTAGATAACTTGAACTCCTATTAGCAAATTTTATATCTCTAATATAAAACGGTATCTACTTGATTGTATCCAAGAGCTTGACTGATAGAATTCAGTCTACACCCAACAAAGGACTAGACACATTAGACTAGTTATTAACTAATGTCCAATTAGTGGTAAAAACACAAATGTGAATATGAACAAAAAATAGATTAAAATTTACACAGTAATTGTTTTTGTATGCATCAAAAGTAAGTCTGTGTCTTTCTATAAAGTCCATAAACTTTCATTTGTTATCTAACATATTCATGTTTTCTTATCTTATAGGCATGGCCAGAAGATGCTTTGACAGCTGTTGCTACACGTTCATTAAAAGAAGTTGAAATGACAGATGAAATACGTAGTGGATGCATTGAATTATGCAGATTTTTCCATACCAGTACACGTGATCTATCAATGCGATTTTTACTTGAGTTAGAACGACACAATTATGTAACACCTACATCATATCTGGAATTGATTACAACATTTATGACACTGCTATCTAAGAAACGAACGTAAGCTTAAATATTTTAGCGTATGCAAGATTTTATTTCAAGTACATATGTAAATACAGGTGTCACGTTGTGGAAAATAGGAAAATAGGGCCCAACCTAATTCAAGATAATCTACCTAGTTAATAAAACTTGGGTGCTAATCAGGTTTTATTTTCACTTCAGAAAACTGGTGCTTTATTCACCCGTCGGATGAATGAAGAGTATATAGCACAGGTTCGAATGTAATGGGCGAAATGAGTTTCCACATTATCTCAAACAAATCATAACAATATTACTCCCTAGCTGTCCTTTGTCATCCAGTACCAAATCATTCCAAATGAATATTTACTGCTAAGACAAACTAATGCAGTCCAGTAATATCGGGTAGAAATCCCAGGCATGAGTAAATATTTACAAATCATACCGTTTGCACATAAAGTAACTCTTGTAGATCAGTAGCCTAGTCGACAATGCTGCGGCGTCCGAAACGATGGATCCTGGGTTCCAGTCTCGGTGGGAACATTGTTACTCACTGGGGAATAGGCACATCCAGATGACGAGTACCAAATAAGACGAAACTGGTATCCAGGTTTCTACTACCACCTACCCTTGAACAAGTAAATTAAATCTAGTTGACATAAAAACTAATAACCACTATCAACGGAAACTTCCACTACAATGTGGTCGAAAACTTTGTCCGGAATGTAGCTGAAACATTTCAGGAAATACTAAACACAATTTTAATACAGAACAGTTGTTTTCAATAAATTCTTCTTCAGGCTCTACAATTATAAATCCATTAATTTAAGCATACAATAGCCTGCCAGTAAAGGCAAATTAGAATCATATCAGAAAGTGTATTGTGGAACAAGTATAAGATGGGATGGAACAATAGTCAGATAGTTTTTTAATATGCATGGTCAATGAGAACATGGGACAAAATCAGATGAAGTAATTTAATTTAATGATGTGTGTATGTATATAAATATAGTCAACAGAAAATACAGGTTTCGAGAGTGTGTGTAATCAGGGTGTGTGAGACAATATGAAAATAAACCAACGAATGGGGCGGACTAGACATAAGTTCAAGGTTGAAAATAACGACAGTAAGAATGATTGTAAAATAATAACGATGATATGGTGTAAAATTACAAGCACTATTGGTGAATGATTGTCAGATAATAATAATAATAATGAATTTTATTGAAGTGGTGGAATGAACAGGATTTTGTAAATACGATAGCAAGTTAGAAAAGCATTACTTAAACCTAAGGTAATAAAATCATAAGAAAGGTCATGAAATCATAAAAGTCGAAAATGAACGTTTGTCAATGAAACAGAGGAATAGAAGAAGAAGAAAAGAAAAGAAAATTGTGAAAGGAATTTATAGTGTGAATGGAGGATTTGTTGGCTTTATTGTAGGCCAAGGTAAACATAGTGGTTGAACATACCTCTTCTGTATGCAAAGAGATGGTCTTCTGGTATTAATTGCCACCGCTTCAGCTACTGATAGAAGACGTAGTCGAGCTCCTCTAGATAAATTACTAGGAACGTGGTAAATAACTGAGAACTCCTGGTCAAGTTTTATCGGGTCCCGTATCTACCAAGTGGGCTAAGACTGCACTATTTACACATTTGGTTACTCCTTTACTCAACTATACAGGTACATGTTCATGCGCGCATTGATAAAGCCCTCTGAGTACGGCCAATGTTACTAGCTCCACATGAGCAGTTGAATTCATAAATACACATTAATGAGGCCGTCTTTGGTAATTTATCCTTTACTTGCTGTGTGAGTACTGGTTTAGTTGAGAAGTTGAATACCAGTTTAGCTGCTCTATTAAGTCGACATTTTAGAATGTCAGCTGCAATTTTAATAAACTTTTTTTTAAGTAACATGGAAATAGTGTTACCAAGTGACGAATGAATACCGTAGTTTCCCCGAGCTTGTATACGAACTGTTCACTTCTACTACTAGTGTCACCTACCCTAGACAAATAAATATGCTTTTTTAATTGTATTGCTTTTTCATTTAAAGAGAAGTATTAACACAGAAAAGTCGCTATGAAGTTGGTCTAGAAAAATTGAGTAGTGCAGCAGAAGAAATTGGTGTCATGTCTAAAGAATTACAATCTCTTCAACCAAAACTTGTACATGCTAGTAAAGAAGTTGATGCAGTTATGGTTGTCGTTGAGCAACAAAGCGCTGAAGCAGCTAAACAAGAGAAAACTGTACGTGTCGATGAAGCTATAGCTGGGGAACAGGCAAAAGCTGCAGAAGCAATTAAAGAAGAATGTGATGCTGATTTAGCTGAAGCTATACCTATATTAGAATCAGCCTTAAAAGCGTTAGAAACACTGACACCTGCAGTAAGTTACACATGTAATATTACTTAATGTATTCATAGTTAAGGCATATGAGAAATAAGTATTTTCCTTCATACATGAAGTTTTGAAATAATGCATGTATATAGAATAATAATAATAATGATTTACCTTATTCCAAAAACAGTACTTCTGATACACAATGGAATTTTCAGCATTAATCACAATATTACATCTAATTTCCTCAAATTATAAATAAAATTAATCACACAGAAAAACTTTTCCACATTTACAGTAGGGATAATTTCAAAACATGCAGCATATAAACTGGAAATAATAGTAATGATAACAGCTAAGGTAATAATACTAATACAAGTGAAAATTGCGGTGGGTTTGTTTCACACAATATTGTCGATGCGGTGTAGAAATCCTAGCATGTTTAAAAATATTGAATATAATGTTCTCTTTACATGATATGGTGAGGGAAAAAACAAAGATTACAGCAGTCATAGAGATAAGTTGGTGTTTGCAGTTATGAAAGTAAAAACAAAGAAGCAATAGGACCATAAATATAATAGAAATAATAAAAGTAAAACTTGAAGGTATATAAGGATGGATGGAGGAAATTGTTTATTTACTGGGTGAAAAAAGGTTAGTTAATCCTTGCCTGACGCTATTTTCATCACATAAAATACGTGCCAAGTATGGTATCATAGAAATTTTATACTTAGACGTGCGAGCATACAGTTTTCTGAAGTTACTTCTTGTTCTACCATGAGGAGATGCAAGGTGAAAGCTGAGGGTGAAGTGGATGCTCCAAGTCAGACAAAATCCCTTTAGCAAATTTATTGCATGAAGTCAAGTGCCTATCAACAACGACGTTAACCATGTAGTCCACTGGGACACCACTCACCCTACTGACAGTCTTCAGCATTCTACGAATTGTGACAAAGTCCATTTTAAGCAAACCAGGAAAGAATTAGGGTTAACAATAAAGAAGAATAGGTAGGATGCAAGAGTTTATGAACTGTAAGAGGAAGGGTTGAGTTATACCCGAGTGCCTTAACTTCTCAATGTAAAATGTCAGGTGGAATATTTTACTGGAGATTGCTAAGACATGGGAAGACCAGGAGAGATCAGAAGAGAGAATAAGTCAAAGATACTTAATTTCTGATTTAATTCCTATATCATTGTCGTCAATCTTACAACTGTCATGAGAATCGACGGCTTCTTTTAACTGTCTTTTACATCTTAAGCTGAAATTAACATTAACAGTTTGACATTTAGAAGGATTCAGTTTAAGACCGTTAGAAGGTATTCTACAAATATAAATCAAGTACTTTCATCTAGGTCGGGTAATAAATCAGAGAGAAAAAGACTACCGTTAAGATTCGATATCACTGAGTTTATATCTCATCTCTGCAGGGGAATAACAAACGATCATTTTGGTAAAACCAGATAAGTTTAAGCGAAAACTTCCTTTGTAGTAAAAACAAAAATACCCTAGCAATAATCATGTTTAATCAAAGCACCACAGAATAATATCCAGTTCTAATCGAAAGTTGCACAACATTATTCGTCTTTTTCTTTCTATTTGTATTATTCATTTCTCTCTCTCTTATTACTCCTAAATTCTTTATCTCTTTTTCTGCCAACTTCTATCCTGATGTAACCTCATTAATTTTCCCAACTTGATTTGTTCGGCTCAGAATATTTTGATGTTGATATAAGTGATCAGTTTTTCAACCTTGGCTAACTCGAAGTTGGTATGTCATTAAGTCTACTTTGCTGTTAATAATACGACCTCTCAATGCAGACAGATAATCACATACACTGAAAATGGAAGTAAAAACCAATCAGTGGCAATTGATTTTATTTTAGATGGTTGGGGGTGATTGTCAAGAAACCTTGAACTTAGTAGGCCTTGTGATTGTTGGCACTCATCATTGGGGCGCACCTATAATCTTGAAGGAATCCATGTCCCCCGCGAGAAATAAATACTCATCTCAATCAATCGGTAGTATACAGTTTTACGCAATTATGATTGCTTTCTTGATTACCATTTATAGTGTCAAAAAGATCACGCACTAATATCTGAATAATTTTTGGTTTCCACCGTAAACCCCTCCAACTGTGTACACTGCAAATTGTGAATTTGACTTATGGTTACTCCAGTTCACCCAAATAGCTAGCCAGAAACCTCGTGCTTTGAACTCATTCTACTCTCTGACCTTAGTCGGGCTGCGTAAGCAGCCGATGAACTCGGCGTCAAACACACGAAACATCCATCTGGTGTTTACTTCAATTCGATCTGGCTAGCAATCACTACTGGTTGATATGAGCGGTATACAACTACTTATATCGATTAATCAGTAGTATATAGTTTCAGTTTCGAGCTTTTCTTCTCAAACATCAGTGCTAGCCATTATAATGAAACTAAGTTGATATTTCTGAATTGTTTGGGGTTAAATCTCAAACACTGGTTCGGACATTTTTTGGAGAGAAATATAACAGGATAGACCATCTATTGTATGATTTTTAATAATAATAATTAATCACACTTCTCACTAATTTCGTTTTATAATAAAATTTACAAATTGAGTAATAATAATAATACATTGCAATATTTTTACTAACATTAGCCCATCTCACTCTCTATGTTGAGCGTTTTACAATACAATTCAGTCTAATTGATTTTTAACTGATAACTCACGCTGCTCAATAAAGTAATTGCAATGGTTATTATCTAAATGATATTCGGTTGTAACCTTACTGACATCAAAACCAACTAAATAACAGGAAGATTACACTCTTTTGGAGGAGTTTCATTCGACACTGTGTAGTTTATACAGAACTTCCATTTCCTTTATTCGTTTTACTTCATACTATTGACCTATCATTGTTGTTATCTAATTGGACTCCGATTGGAACATAGGGCTTGGACAGCACATCTTCATCTTGTCTTGTTCTCTGAAGTCCTCTTCAGCTCTCTCGACGGCCGCCCGTAAGCTTTTATCTCCTCCTGTATTATACTAATAAACAGATAGTAGTAGTAGTTTTTCCTTTATGTTCCCAGTGGAATATAGACCTTCAAGGTAGAGCTTCGAAGTTTCAGTAGCACTGGTGTTGTATTTCCCTACAGAGTGGGGTTGGTAGCCTTATACCCAGCCTTCCCTTCTTTACCAATCTTATTACCAGTTTAGAGAGGTGTAGGAGTACGTCAGCCGGGTATTGAACCCCGAACCACATGAGTGGTCGGAGAGCATCCTACCACTAAGCCACCGATACACCAATAATAAACAGATAAATTAGGTCTAAATTATTGTCCATATCATTCGGATTTCTATAACCTTCACTTTGAACATCTTCATTTCCAGTCTACTTCCGTGAATTTTCATCAATCCTTAGGAAATTCCCTTACCTTAAGGCAACAAGATGAGAGGATTTTAATTTAACAGGAAAACTCACACTCCAGGTCAACTGTAAATTGAGCAAGTTGATATTACACTTGTTAGAATAAATATAATTACAAGTTGATTGTCTCATCTTAACGAATTCACTTCTAACCGTTATCTGTTGATCATTTGTTCAATGTGCCCAGTGAACTACGTAACTCTACACTATGGTGTACATTCTGTCTGTTAAACCATTTTATTTATATTACGATTCATCAGTAGAATAAATCTGAAACCTTGAGAAAACTTGAGTTCTCTCAGACATTTAAGCTCGTGACATTATTCGTCCAAGAGGGTATTAATACTACTTGCTTTATTTTAACGTAAATTGACCACCCATAGGGTTGGCTTCTCATCATTAGGTCTTCTATTTATACTTTCAACCACGTGTGTGTGTATAAATCGTTTGTCCCCTCTATTAAGTGTCTTCCTTCTTTTTTTTCTTTTTTAATTGACAGGATATAACTATTGTTAAAACTATGAAATCACCACCAGCTGGTGTACGCTTAGTTATGGAAGCTGTTTGTGTCCTCAAAGGTATTAAACCAGATCGTATTAATGATCCAGGTGGATCAGGTAAAAAAGTTGAAGATTTTTGGGGTCCATCAAAAAAACTACTTGGTGATATGAAATTTTTAGAAAATTTAAAAAATTTTGATAAAGATAATATCCCACCACCGATCATAAAAACAATCCGTGAACGCTATATACCAAATCCAGATTTTAAACCAGAACGTGTTGCAGTTGCTTCAACAGCTTGTGAAGGTTTATGTAAATGGGTAATAGCTATAGAACGTTATGATGTAGTAGCTAAAATTGTAGCACCGAAAAAAGAAGCTTTAGCTAAAGCAATGACTGAGTATCAAACAGCAATGAATGCATTAAATGTAAAACGTGCTACATTAAAAGAAGTACAAGATAGATTAAAATTACTTACAGAAAATTTAGAAATGAATAAACGTAAAAAAATTGAACTTGAAGATAAAGTTGATACATGTACAAAAAAATTAGAACGTGCAGAACAATTAATCGGTGGTTTAGGCGGTGAAAAAACTCGATGGACAGAAGCAGCTAAAAATCTTGGTATACAATATACAAATCTTACTGGGGATATACTCATCTCTAGTGGTTTAGTTGCTTATTTGGGTGCATTTACATCAACATTTCGTCAAGAACAAGTTAAGATTTGGTTAAATGAAGTTGTTAGTCATTCTATTCCATGCTCAGAAACATTCAATTTGGTTAGTACATTGGGTAATCCAGTGGATATTAGAGCATGGAATATTGCTGGACTGCCAACTGATGATTTTTCAGTTGAAAATGGAATAATTATTGCGTAAGTCAAATATTTTTCTTAGTTTTCTTTTTCTCTTTTATTTAAACATTTTTAAAACAGGTAGTTCCCTTTATGAATTTAGACAAAGCAATAAGAAGACGTAATTTGTCTGAATCGTGTAATGTATTTGCGCAACACATTTCGAACAATCTGATCACACACGGATTTGTCATAGGAATATGCGTGAAATTAATGAAGAGTTAAAAGGTAAGGAAATAAATGTATTTAGGTCAAGTTAAAAGGACATACTGAAGGTCAAAATAAGATCACTAAACCAAATAACAGAGGTAATAGTACACCTGCTATGGTATCAAAACAACGTTAACCAAGGAAGGTTAAGTGTGATGACGAATTGTTTTCGAACGCATAAAGGTGGTTTAAACTTTCTAGTTGCTAGGGCTTCCACAAACTTTAGGATACGCCCCAAACATGTTTTATAGATAGGTTTAAAAGATGTGTAAACATCAATTTTATGTCCTGTCTCTATAATATGCTTCAAAATAGAGGAGCTATGTCTCCTGTTCTCACCATTAATGGGTTCTGAAGATTCTATATGTTTCTGGAGCCATTTAGGAATATGCTGTGAAGCCCTTACTTGCAGAGATCGATGAGTCCTCCCTATGTATGTGTGTCCACACGTACATTCAAATTGATAAATACATTGGGATGTGACATCATTATTCCCACGTTCAAAGGGCTTAGATAGATATATTAGCTTCACATTCTCAATTGTTATCATATTAGCTGCATAAAAAGTCTTTTCAACAGCAATGTTCAATCTTTGTCCAGTTATAAAGCTGCTATGATGCCCCATATAGGGTAGCTTGATGTACACGTCTTTCTTAGGAGCGAGTTGGAGAGTGGGTCTTGGTGTTCTGACTACTTTATATCTCCTGATGAACTTGTCTGGATAATTGTTATCAGCCAGAGCTTGTATCAACTTTCTCTCTTCTTCATCAAGTGTGTCTTCAGTGCATACTCTTTGGATTTTACTGAAGAGGCACCTTACTAAGGCTCTTTATTAATTTCATACATATTCCTATGACAAGTCCGTGTGTGATCAGATTGTTCGAAATGTGTTGCGCAATTACATAATACACAATTCAGACAAATTACATCTTCTTATTGCTTTCTCTTTTATATTTTAGTTTGAGTAGAAACAAAGTCTAAGCAGTAGTGGTTGAATTCAAACTTAAGTTCAACTTTGTAACGGGCAGTAGATGTTTGAATAAAAGAATCACCAGTTTACTTCCAATAAGAAATTATGATTAGAGATTTTAGAAATTTCGTGAACTAAGTTACTTGCTGTATTTGACATTATTGTATCAAAATTGAAAAGCAAGATGAATTTACTACTTATTACTTCGATATAATTGTTTAACATTCAATGGTCAACGCCCAATCGTCAAAAAATTGCACACTTTCAGAATTTATTGTTTTCTAGCTATTATGATTAAATACACTAAGGTAATAACAATAGGTAGCTTCAAAAACGATTTTACTTTTTAGAGTTAAATTATGAATACATGCTGTAAAGGTGGTACTTCGAATAGATTAAAATAATCACTGATATATTTAAAATAAGTAGAACTTTAGGGCATTTATTTTTTTTATATTACTTTATTATATTCCTTTGAGTTCCCAGTGGAACATAAGGTTTCAAGCTAGAGCTTTAAAGTTTCAGTAGCAGTGGTGCCTTTTTTACAGGATGGGGTTGCTAGCCTCATGTCCAACCTTCCCTCTTCACCGGGATTACTACCGGCTAAGCGAGATAAAGGAGTGGGTCGGTCGGGGATCGAACCCTAGAACTCTGAGCTTGGTTGACCAGTGTCCCACCACAGAACCACCGACGCTTTAGGGCATTACTTATATTTTTTAATCGTTAATGTAGAATAAAATATAAAAACGTACAGCACATTTCACTTTTAGGTCATGAAAGTAACCAGTTATTAGACCTTAGGCAAAATCATATCTAGGTACAAAAAATCTCTGAAAGCATAAAAGGGGTTTCAATAAGTGCTTTGAACAATAAATTTCAACATAGACTTCGTTACAAGCCAACATAAGTTACAGATCATTAAAAAGCAGACGGTTGTTTCGTCCTAGTATGGAACTGTTTGGCAGTGAACAGCTACAGCTGCATCAGATATTGAACCCGGCACCTCCAGGATATGAAAACAAACTCGCTGACTATTCAACCCTGGGTGTGTATTGCTGAAGAGTCCCAAACTAGGATGAACCAGCCTTTCAGTATTCGATGGTTTTCGATTACCTCCAACCGATGTTAGCTTATGACGAAATCTCCACTGAAATTAATCCAAATGCTTACAGAAACCCATATTCTAAATTTCAGTTAAATGTTTTAACTTGAAGTCTTTGAGATCAAATAAAATAAGGAACTTGAAAATGACTTTTGATCAAAGAAAAAATTAATGATTTGTTATATACTAGTAAGTGCACTAGGGTAAAAATGAACTCATGACTGAATAAAAATACATATGACTTTCTTCTTTTATGGTTTTCATCTAACTTATATCTCAAGTACAGAGATAACTAAGGTCCTGAAAGAGTAAGCATTGATTGAATTTGTATTGTGTGGTAGTGCATAATTGTTTGAAGTCACAACTAGTGACAATCTTGTCAGAAAAGAAAAAGATATTCAGTGGAATTTAGTATTTATCACTGCTGAGCGTCAGTGATTCAGCGATAGAACGCTCGTCAACCACTCATTTGGTCTGGAGTTCGAACCCCAGCTGGACGCACTCCCATACCTCGCAAAACCACTGCTGCCGAAACTTCAAAGCCCTGGCTTGAAGCCCTATGTTCCACTGGGGACGTACAGGAATAAAATTTAAAAAATACTGCTTCTTAAGTGGAATTTAAAACTGTTTTTAAAGCAGAGGAGCTTTAATTCCCAGAGATGATTCAAGAAGGTGTACAGTCACAACTATATTTAGTCATATTATGAAATGACTTATTAGTTCTCCCCCTCTTTTATAACAAGTAAATTGTTATCAAGACAAGACTTGTTCAAAGAACTATTTACGTACAAATTATAAATAAAATTCTTTTTCGATATAAGGATAAAACTTGGGCACTAAAGTAGAGTATAATTCCATCATGGGTAAAGTTTATTTTGATAAAGTCACACATTATTATACAGTAATATTTACTGATGACCACGTTTCGAGCACAATTTATTACTAATAATCATATCAAGTTGATATGATTATGAGCAATAGATTATGACTTTATCAGATTAAATTTTATCCATAATGGAATATTCTTTTTTCAAGTGTTTCTGCATCCTTTAAATGAAAACGACATTGAAACTGAGCCGTACACTGAATTCGCGGTGTAGATACAATTCTTACACTTACCTAATCTAATTCTGTGTATCACTGAATCAGACTATTAAACTAGTATTAAAAAAATAAATGCTTTTACTGTTTGCCACAGCTGTTAAATTCATTGAATTTCTTAATCAAATTTTGAGATAAACGATGAAACTGGTATTATTAAAACTACAATTTATGATATAGTTTGAGTGTACCTTTCTGCATATATATATCACATAAGTTTGTGACATTTCTATTATTCCCTTGAGTTCCGAGTGGAACATAGGGCTTCAACAACACATCTCCATTTTGTCCTATCTTCTGTCATCCTATTCAGCTGGGTCCAAGATTACCCGTAATCTCTCATCTCCACTTCACACGATCTCCTCCATGTCACCCTCGCATCGATGACGCACTCGTCGCTTTCCATTGGGATTCTACTCAAACAATGACCTATGTTGCGCGCGATTTCATTCAATGGCCTCCTCAACGTATGCCCGATCTATCTCCATTTTCTCCTACATATTTGTTAAGCAATCGGCTCTTGCTTGGTTTGTTCTTAGCTAGGGTTTCTTGTTGCTAACCCTTTCTGGCCGGCCGGCCATTTGATCCTCAATATGGAGCCAGCGAAGTGGGCAGCTGTTGATAAAAGTTTTCAGTAGACTGTTGGGAATGCCGTGAAAGTTTCTGGACCGTATAGAAGGACTGACTTGACATTGGTGTTAAAAATCCGAATCTTGTTCTTTATACTGCGGAGTGCAGATTTCCAAACTGGTTTCAGGTTGATGAAGGCGTATCTTGCCTTTTCTATTCTAGCTTGTTTTGACATCTTCATCCGTGCTGACTGCCTGTGGTTGAGACGATGCTTACTGGATAAGTGAAGGAAGTAACCTCTGTTAAATCTCTCTTGTTGATAGTGATTGGTGCTAGTTGTTTTTGTGATATACTGATGAGTATTTACAGATCGGTTTGTGTATATCTTGCCAACTGTATT
Organism: Trichobilharzia szidati; assembly: GCA_944472155.2. Taxonomy (NCBI): domain Eukaryota; kingdom Metazoa; phylum Platyhelminthes; class Trematoda; order Strigeidida; family Schistosomatidae; genus Trichobilharzia; species Trichobilharzia szidati. The sequence goes on from OX235271.1 coordinate 134,769,590, forward strand.
TTGTCAACATAAAAAACATAAAGATATAAGTCTTCTTTAAATAAAGTCGACAGAGTTCATAGATGTAAATGTCAGTTACCCACCCAATAACTGTTAATTCGAAACCCGTCTTTCTCATTCAATATAAAATAATATTTTACGATGAAATAACTATTCCTAAGAAAAACGATTTTAACTATTCGAATCAACAGTGAACAGTTTTGAATAGAAAACTATTTAAAAAATATACTGAATTATGAAAATCTGTAATGATACTAGAAGTCTGAATTTTATACTATTGACAGATAATTAACTACTGTTTACAGTTTAATATAGACTGGATAATGGGACAGAAAACAGGCAGCGAGGAAACAGGCATAAAATGGACCCACACAAGACACTTGGAGGATCTGGACTTCGCCGATGATATATGTCTGATTTCCCACAAACTGGAAGATGTGCAAGTGAAAAGCAACAAGTTAGCAGAAGAAACATCAAAGATAGGACTTCGGGTGAACATAGGTGATGAGGATTCCTGGCAACAACAACAACAAACAACAATCAGCATAAATGGGAGAAATTTGAAAGAAGTAACCTCCTTTACCTACCCGGGAAGCATCGTTTCAACTACAGGCGGACGGAACTGATGAGGATATCAAAGCAGCGAGGATCGGGAAAGCAAGGCAAGATTACATCACTCTCAAATCTGTGTGGAGATCAACATCATTCACCATGAAAATGGAAATAAGATCAGGATTCTCAACTCCAATGTGAAGTCAGTACTACTAAACGGATCAGAGACTTGGCGCCGCGCCGCGTCATGAAGGCCACTGCGAACAAACTACAGACCTTCATCAACACCTGTCTTCGCCCAATACTATTCAAAATCAGATGGCCGGCCAGAAAAGATCAGCAACAGAGATCTCTGGGAGCGAACCAACCCATCAGGAACCGATTGTGCAACAAATATTCAGGAAGAAATGGAGGTGGATTGGCCATACTCTGAGAAAACAAACCGTCATCAAGTGACATCATACACCAGGCCTCGGTTCGAGTGGGACTTGAATGGGAAGCGGCGAGTTGGTCGTCAGTGCAAGGGTGACATGGAGGAGGTCATGTGAAGAGGAGATGAAAGCATGTTGGTAGACATAGAGCCAGGTGAAAACGTTGGTAGAGAACCGAACGCAGTGGAGACGTGTGGCTGTAACCCTATGTTCCTCTAGGAACTAAAGGAAACAATAATAATGGAATAATACTAAAATATATGAACAAGAAATAGTATTCACTTGTATCACACATCAGTAAATGAATACTTATCGCCTTAGTTTCGATGAAATTTTTTACTTATTTCTTTTTAGTAATGCAAGACGTTGGCCACTGATGATAGATCCAACTAGTCAAGCGAATAAATGGATTAAAAATATGGAGAAGAAAAATAATCTACAAGTTATCAAGTTAACAGATACTGATTTTGTGCGTACATTAGAAAACTGTGTCCAATTCGGTACACCAGTATTATTAGAAAATATTGGTGAAGAATTAGATCCAATGCTAGAATCATTATTGTTAAAACAAACATTTAAACAAGGCGGTGCACTGTGCATTAAAATTGGTGATTCAATTGTTGAATATTCTTCAGAATTTCGTTTTTACATGACAACTAAGGTAAGTTTATCACGTTTTCTGAATAATAATAATAATCTAAGCAGCTGGCTGTCGAGTTGTAATGATGTAAAAGATCTTTGTTACGCAATAAACACTATTCACTTGATTTTCTTTGCATATGAGAAATTTAGATATATATGTAAAAAATTGTATTTGTATAAATCTCAGTGAAATTGAGATAAACGAATTCAACATTTCGTTCGGTAAAATGATTCGAACTTATTCGGGGGAATTATCAGGATTAAAATATCAAAACTGCAGATGAAAGGGCACCATCTTGACATGAGAATTCTTCTGCATTCATGCTTGGTCATTAACAGTTATCCAAAGCAAGATAAACAAAAATGCACGGACTGTAAATTATTCTACGCTCTATTTTGTTATACGCTTTCTAGCCATCTTTAATGAAAATATTTGAATAAAGGTCATGATGGTGACCTGGTACGTAGTTAGGAAATATGAATTAGAAAATATATTTGCGATATACAGTAATGTGACTGGGTGAACAGTTGAAGGATAACAAGTTGGCAGAAGAATCAGCAAAGACAGGACTTCAAATAATTACAGAGAAGGTGGAGATGATGAAAGTAACCAACCAACAACAAGCTCCAAACACTATCAAAGGAAGAAATTTGAAATAGGTCACCTCCTTCATTTATCTAAGAAGTATTGTTTCAGCTACAGGCACTACGGATGAAGATGTCAAAACCAGAATTGGAAAGGTACAGTACACCTTCATCAATCTGAAATCAGTTTGGAAATCTTCTGAACTCAGAATAAAGAAGGAGATTCGAATTTCCAACGCCAATGTTAATTCATTCAGTTCCTCTATATGGATCTCAAACTTGGCGTGTCATGCAAAGCATTTCTAACAGTCTTCTGTAAACTTTCATCAACAACCGCCTCCTCTAACTCCACAGTGAAGATCAGATGGCCAACCAGAAAGAATCGGTAACAAGGAACTCTGGGAACGAACCAATCAATAACCTATAACCCAAAAAATATGTGGAATGAAACAGATATAGATCAGAAACACGTTGGAGCGACTATTGAGTGACATCGCGCGCCAGGCCATCGCTTGAGTGGAATCTGAATGAGGATCATAAAGAGTTGGGTGTCCAAGGGTGACGTGCAAGAGATAATATGAGATCCTATTGTTAGTCATACGGCCAGCCAAAGGGGACCGCAGAGATTAAGACAAAATACAGATGTGCTGTTGAAGCCCTATGCCCCACTCAGAACACATGGGAATAACAATATTGTTTGCAGTTGCGAATTATTAGTATGACAATTTAAATTTTCAGTTACATTTATCCACGATGAAAATATCGGTAATTCCAATGGCTTGTAAAAATATAATCTTTACCTATGTCTACTTTCCACTCGGTGACCAATGTTTGTGGAAATATTTCGGTCGGTCGGTTTTTGACATAGAACTTTGCACATATGTGCGGCAGTTGAAGTCGCCACACTCCATGTAGCACACAAAGCAAGAGAAGAAAGTAGGAGAAATGCATATTAGAGACAGTAAACAGAGGTGTGAGACAAAGGAATAGCAATAACGGAGAACAAAAGTTTAATTGGAAATCATAGGTCACAAGGAGTGGTTGCAACTGCGCCACTGAGAACGATTTTGAGCCATGTCACCAATCGTTTCCAACCATTGGTTTTTACCGTCCCGAGGACCCCAACCAGGAAGTCTGCACCTTCCTACGTGGCTTAGACTGACTGTTGTGGATTTCATTGACTGGTGCCAAGTTTTCGTTTGACCGCCGCTAGCTCTTTTCCAGCCTGGCCCTATATCAGCTAACATTGCGCATTGTTGAGGAAGGCGATGACTAATCATACGTAGCACATGTCTTAACTATCGCAGTCGATGTAATTTCACAGTCTCGTCGACTGATTTTCCCGCCTTACCTAGCACTCGACGCCTAACCTCAATATTGCTCACCTTATTATACCACTTCACGCGGGAGATGGAACGCAGACACCTATGATCGAACACAGATAATCTTTTCATGTCTTCTGCTCTCAATGGCCAGGTCTCACAGCCATAAAGGAGGACGGAGCGGACTGTTGAGCAGTACACACGCCCTTTGCTAGAAAGTCGGATATCGCGTCTACACCAGAGACGGCGTAAACTGGCATATGCGAACCTAGCCCTCTGTATTCGTGCTGAAATTTCGTCGGAGATCAACCCGTTGGGGCTGATGGTACTTCCCAAGTAAGTGAAGTGGTCAACGTGCTCTACCACTTCACTTCTTATTTCTAATCTAGGGGTCGGTGAAGTCCAATCCTGCAGCATCATCTTACATTTTACAGGGGCGAATCGCATGCCAAACATACGAAGATTGTTGCTCAAGGTGTTCAGTAGACTCTGCATTTTGTCAGCGTCAAATCTTGATCAGAATTCATTTAAATTATAAGAGATTTGTTTGCATATTTATGTTATCCTCAATAAATATAATTCACAAGCATGGATTTGCAGAAATTTGTTTGATCTCAAATCAAACTCTAAAATGACGTCAGTTAGAAGACTATTAAAAATCGAGGTGTTCTGTACTGGAAAGCTGTTTGATATTAATAATAATACCTTTATTCTGGACAGTATTTATATAATGTACAGAATTTTCACAGAAGTTTACTGCAAGATATTTTCCCTTCGTACAATATCTTCAAGTAAACTACTAACTGACAGCATATTCTGTGACACAATGCTCTCTGAGCTGAAACACAAACTATTCCATTATTATATATCCATCTGCTTTGTCTCCTTCAAGAAACCCATGATATCTAGATGAAAGCCAATTGTAAGATTTTCAGAAGTACATTTTGAGACTCAAGGACCTAACTGAAGAACAGTCATCTCATGTATTGGAACACGTTGCCGCCCACAATCAGGCCTTTCTCCAAGTTTAGTAGGAACTTGAGAATCAGAAGCTTGTAGACATTAAAAATACACATCAGAGTAGATAATACCATTAGAGGTCATATCTTAATCGATTAAAACAAACTGTACGAGAGGAAACATATATGCAATAGAGAGATGGAAGCTGTTGGTAGCCCAAGTTTTAAGCAGGCTGCCTATACTAGCAGTTGTAGTCTTGGACTACTAAGAAGTTTGTACCCATAATGTCACTGGGGATTGAACCCAGAAACCTTCAGGTTACAAGGGGAATCAATAAATAACAGAACTGTTGACACAGAACTTGACTTACTTTAAGAATAAATAGTGAGATACCAGTATCTCGTATCTCTCATATTTATCTAAAAGCTGTAACATAGTTCTGAAACATGTAATTAAACTAGTATGTTATTTAATTCAAAGGTTATAATTTCCGCAAGCTTGAGTGGAAAAGAAATGAATAGGAAGTGATTTGCAAAAGCCCTCTCAACATTTCATATATATTATAGCCCGTCCTAAACAAAGCTAACAGTAAATGCTATTCCTACATCTATATCGTTACGTAATTTAGGATAGAATGTACCAAAATGATACAGAAGCTAAGCTGAATCACTTAATTGTCAAGCGACTTCTTTACAAAATGAACGCAAAGTGTAAATTCGAATCAGTGATCTCTAAATTATCTATCTAAAATTCAATCGTGAACAGATAATACTATTTAGAATCTGGAACAAAATAAAACGAATTCAAGTTCCTCTCATCTGATCACAGAATATATATAAAATCAACAGGCAGATAAATTTGAAGTCGTAGGAAAAAACAATCGATGAAACGACTGGAGCTTCAACAGAGGCGGAACAGTGAATGTAACTACTAATCAATCATCTTTAGTTTGATGATGAGAAAGGAGTTATACAAACTTACAGTAATACAGCTAGAATATGAATTTTAACAAATAATAATAAACCTGATAAAATTCTATGATATGAACGGTTACGATGCACTCTGATGAGAGCATCGATGTCTTCGTACAACTATTCGCAATAAACTCTAGGCGAATATGAGATCTGGAAGTGTGTGTGTTTGAGTACTATAATTCATATTTTAATAGAAGAATTCAACGTATGCATATCATTCTAGTTACATCTGCATCTGTCATTCCTCGTTGATCTTAATATTAATTAGCTTTAGGAAGCTGACAGTAGATCAATTTCTAAGGTGAAAGTGTCGGTCAAAACCGCGTTTATGATAGATTACCTCTTGTTGACAGATTATAAATTGAATGGTAGGTTTTAGTATATCTTGTGTTACTCAGTGGCTTCATATTAATTACTTCAACACACCGTGGGAACAGCAACATAGTATTTCGTGTTTTATTGGTTGGAGGATTTCATCATGAGCTGACATCACTTAGAGAACCATTAGAAAACAAGCTGGGAGTACTGGACAGCTGTTTCATCGGCCTAGTTTGGGACTCTTCATCAGTATGCACCCACCGGGGTTCGAACCCAGGACTTTATGATAGCAAGGCGAGCTCGTAGACCATTAAGCCACTGGGACCTGACCCAATGGCCCATAAACTCTGACTTCTGCTGCTCACTAGCGACTGGTCCTGTTTAGGTAATTACCTGGCGTTCTAGTGGGAAGTTGTGAACAGTAGGATACAAGAGGTTGAAGATGAGGCAGAAACTCATCGAAAAAGACATTGCGAAGTGATCGCGTTATGTCGGGAATTAGCAGAAGTTAGAATTCATGGACAGGCGATTGGATCGGGTCCCAGTAGCTTAATGGTCTACAAGCTCACTGGCCTTGAAACAAGGAGGTCCTGGGTTCGAAACCCTGTGGTGGTGGGTTCGTACTGTAAGGAGTAACCAGAAAGTCCTGGACTCGAAATGTGGTGTGGGTGCGTACTAACGAAAAGTCCCGAATTAGGCTGACGAAACAGCTGTCCAGTACACCCCGTAGGTTTTCCAATGGTTCTCTAAGTGATGTCAGCTCATGGTGAAATTCTCCAACCAATCAAACAAAATCCCTACAAAACCAACACCTGAAAATTTCGTGTTTTATTAGATGATAACATAGTTTCAATTCAAATCTACAGGTCACTCTGCCTTCACTTCAGCAGAAGATAAACTCATCTAAGTAAAGATTACTTCAAACAGACGTATAAATGCCTAGATTTTAGTTCATATTATGTTTGAACTTTAAAAATTTGCGATTAGTGCATATTATGTTTAGCTTTACTTGTCAAATAACAGTAGAATATTGCCAAAGTCCTCTGATTATCATCTTACACTTTCCTTTCATGTAACGGTCTGTCATTCTATCTTTGTTGTTGTTTTTTTTTAGTTCAGAAATCCACACTATCTACCAGAGACAGCGGTTAAAGTGACTCTAGTGAATTTTATGATTACAGAAGAAGGCTTACAAGATCAGCTATTGGGTATTGTAGTTGCACGTGAACGACCTGAACTAGAAGAAGAAAAAAATAAGCTTATTCTACAAGGTGCTGCAAATAAGAAAAAATTAAAAGAATTAGAAGATCAAATACTCGGTGTATTATCAGCATCTGAAGGAAATATCCTAGAAGATGAAAGTGCTATTAAAGTATTGAATTCATCTAAAGAATTATCAAATGAAATAGCTGAGAAACAGGCTTATTTTGAAGAAACTGAACAAAAAATTGATATAGCTCGACATGGTTATGTACCGATTGCTGTGCATACATCGATCTTATTCTTTTCAATAGCTGATTTAGCTAATATTGATCCAATGTATCAGTATTCATTAACATGGTTCATTAATTTATTCATTATGGGTATTGATAACTCTGAGAAATCCGATGATCTTGAACAACGCTTGACTAATCTACGAAGCTATTTAACTTATTCATTATACTGTAATGTATGTCGATCATTGTTTGAAAAGGATAAGTTATTATTTTCATTTCTACTAGCAGTAAATATGATAAAACATGATGGTTTATTAAATGAACAAGAATGGAGATTTCTGTTAACTGGTGGCGTTGGCTTAGATAATCCACATATAAACCCATCTGATTGGTTACAACCGAAAAATTGGGATGAATTATGCCGATTAGATGAAATTACACTGTTTCGTGGAATACGTGAACATTTTGAAAAGAATATCGATGTGTGGAAACGTATATATGATAGTACTGAACCGCATAAAGAGAAACTACCATCTGATTTATCGCATATTAAAACACAAATACAACATTTATGCATCTTACGTGTTCTACGACCGGATAAAATTCTGCCAGCTGTACAAAATTTTGTTTTAGAAAATTTAGGCAAAAAGTATATTGAACCGCCACCGTTTGATTTGCCTGGTTCATTTGCTGATTCAGCGGCTACAATACCACTGTTATTTGTCCTGTCACCTGGTGCTGATCCTATGATAGCATTATTAAAATTTGCTGATGATATGGGATTTGGTGGTAGTAAATTTGAATCCTTATCATTAGGTCAAGGTCAAGGTCCAATTGCTCTGAAAATGATTGAACGTGGCGTAAAAGAAGGCACTTGGGTACTATTACAAAATTGCCATTTAGCACCAAGTTGGATGGGTATGTTAGAAAAGACTGTTGAAGAATTAAATCCGGATACAACACATCCAGATTTTCGTTTATGGTTAACAAGTTATCCAAGTAAAGATTTCCCAGTATCAATATTACAAAATGGTGTTAAAATGACTAATGAACCACCGAAAGGTTTACGTTTCAATTTATGGCGATCATATTTAAGTGATCCTATATCAGATCAAGAATTCTTTCAATCATGCTCAAATCAACATGCATGGAAAAAATTGTTATTTGGTTTAGTATTCTTTCATGCTATTGTACAAGAAAGGCGTAAATTTGGACCACTTGGTTGGAATACACCATATGAATTTAATGAAACAGATTTACGTATATCAGTACAACAGTTACACATATTTCTTGGACAGTATACTGTAAGTTGTAAATTATTTTCTTTGACTCTTTATGCATTATATATATATATATACTTGGATGGCATCATCAGCTTAAGAATCAGTGCTTATGTTTGCTTCTGTCTCATGGCCAAAACTTAACCACAACAGCATAAGTATAGTCTTAATATAGAATTCTAGGTATTCCAAACATTTTTGTTAACTTTTTCTCTCCTCTTATTCACTTTTGTTCATTTGAATGTTAGTCTGCTTCTGACTACTTCAGTGACATTCAGGAACTTGAATGCCATACATTTCAAGGCAAAACTTTATATTGTCTTCCTAACCGCCTTACAATATATCATTAGCCTTATTTACAACACTTGAGTATCAATGAGATGCTCGCTAGCGACTGGTCCTATTCAGGTAGATAGTTAACTGGGGTTCTAGTGGGAAGTCGCGACCACCAGGATGCAGCAGGTCGAGTGTGAAGACAAATACTCGCCGAAGACATTGGCTAGTGGTCGCGCTATGTCGGGAATTGACAGACGTTGGAATTCGTGGACTGGCCATTGGATCGGCGGGTGCCAGTGGCTTAATGGTCTACGAGGTCGCTAGCCTTGTAACCAGAAGGCCTTGGGTTCTAACCCCTGTGGTGGTGAGTCCGTACTGATGAAGAGTCCCAAACTATGCTGATGAAAGGACTTTCCAGTACTCCCAGCTTGTTTTCCAATGGTACTCTAACCGATGTCAGCTCATGATGAAATCCTGTAACCAATCAATCAAATCCCTATAAACCAATACTTCAATTACAGTAGAAATCTTTTAAAATATCTGTATATCTGAATTAATTTCAAATATTTCATCACATAACTGTTAACTCAGTGTAATATATTTAAAGTTATGATTATTTGCAATTATACTGCGTCACTCTTTGTTGAAACCAATGCAACACATAGCATAGAAGTGGAAATATTCAAGGTAAAGTTATCAATAACATTTTTGTAAAATTAAACTTACATTTCATTAGTAATCATAACATTATATTAGACTAAAATATTAGATTATGTATAAAATATTTTAACCTTGTAGATGAAGACTAACAGACACAAAAATCTAGTCTAAGGCTCTGTGTGTAGGTGTACTCACTCTTGATGTTTAACACAAAAATGAGCATTCACTGAGGCATACAACCCAGGATGAGTTACGTCAACCAATGAACCTATATATATATATATATATATATATATATATATATATATATATATATATATATAATGAAATCATTCTTATATCTTAATGACAATTTATACACTTAGGAAGTTCAATATGAAGCATTACGTTATTTCACTGGTGAATGTAATTATGGTGGTCGTGTAACAGACGAATGGGATAGGCGAACACTGAAGACTATATTAATGCGTTTCTATTGTCCAGAAATTGTCAATGAAGTAGAATATAAATTTGATGGAAGTGGAATCTATTATGCACCTGAAGATACACATGTAAGTTGTCGTTGACTGCATTTCAATAAAATGACTTTTATTTATTTATTCATTTATTTATCCATTTAAATTACCAAGGAAATCGTTCAAATCTTAGTTTTACAAATAGTTAGGTGTTTTCTAGTGGTTGGAAATAAATCATTTATGATATCATAAGTAGAAAAATAAAAAAGGAAACTAAAATTAAGTATTTTTCAGTGTTTCCGCAGATAAATCTCCATTGAATTGAAGGTTCATGTAGAAGAGTTTTCTCGGGAAGCTAAGCATGGGCGGCTTTTGCGGTCCAGGATTCATGGATTTTGCAATATATCGTTCTGGATAACAATTCTCGACGAGGATTCTCTTGAGATTGTCCACTTCGTGTTCTATGGTATACGGGGTGCAAATTCTGCGAACTCTGTAGCCGGGTGAACGGATCAGGTTTCGTTTGGTTAGTAAGCTGTCCGTTCCACGTCGACTTTCTGTAGATAGATCTTTTCGGTGATCCATCCTGTTCTCGTCTTGTTAGTTGAACGTCAAGAAACGATATTTTGGAGTTAGACTCTTTCTCTAACGTGAACTGGATCGCGGGGTGGCTGTTGTTGAGGGAATTTAAGACGTCGTCAAGATCTCCTTCATTGTTATCCAGAAGGATTTATTGCAAAATCTATGAACCCTAAACCTCAAAAGCCGCCCACGATGAGCTTCCCGAGAAAACTCCTCAACATGAACCTTCAGTCCAATGGAGATTTATCTGTGGAAACACCGAAAAATCGATTGCCCCATTCACTTAAGAAAACCTTCTTCGCAGCTGAACTACGATTAACCTTCTCCACATAAAATTAAGTTTTATCATCCTCCATCATGGCAACAATAAAAAATAGACACCAAAGTCAAATAGCCTTGAGTCAACGAGTAAGATGGCTCAGCATTACACATGTATGTTGTTCATCATCTTCGCTGCAAGTTTCACTCAGATGTTTTAATGTCAATAATACAACGACTGGTCAGTCCTCCTAGGTACTACCATTTATACACTCAAGTGGAAAGCTTTTTCGCAGCTATCATCATTAGACTATATTCATCATAAAGTCAAGCATACTTGTGAATTAGTAGACCTTATAAATGGAACTCATACAAATTCTAATGAAGGATTCTGGACCGATCTAAAAAACGTACTGAAATGGTAAACGGTCCCCGAAATGATATGATATACAGCTACTTAGATGAATTTTTGTATCGACATTGGTTTGATATGCCTATAGATACTCCTATGAGAAACTGGTATCAATTTTTACAACATATTAGAGATGTATACCCTGTGTAATTCAGTTTTATCACATATATATCTTATAAATACACGTCGTTTTAAATAAATGGCACTTTCCACCCAGAAGAATCTGATTGGCTGATTCAAGGTCATTTAATCTTGCTGTCTTTTCTGTACTGTTGCCAGCATTAGATGTTAAGATACCTCAATCCTTCGAAAACATTTAAGGTATTTATATTGTGGAAAATGTAGCAATTTAGAAGACTTATACCGACGACATACTACCTTTGATATTTAATCGACCCTATTGACCAACTTGAGGAGGTCTGAAAGATTTATGATAAGCTTGATTTCCAACAATTTAACTATCTGACCGCAGCACTGGGTGACGCAGGTTCGAATCTCATAAGGGACATGAGTTCCTTCAAAGTCGCAGATACTCCTTGCTGACTAGTGAGTGCAAACTAGCACGAAACTTAGGTTGAAGGCTTCCTGTCGATTGCCTCCAACCACCTAATACCAACAATTCACAGTGCACCGTTATGGTGAGCCACCTAGAATGGTGGCCACATTGCAAGCTTGACTGATAGAATTCAGTCTGCACCGAAGATAGGACTAGACCGATCACACTACATGCGTCGGTGGCATAGCGGTTAAGACGCTCGCCGACCACGCACATGGTCCGGGGTTCGATCCCCGGCCGACGCACTCCTTTACCTCTCTAAGCCAGAAATAATAATGCTGGTGAAGAGGAAAGGTTGGGTATGAGGCTAGCAACCCCATCCTGTAAAATAAGCACTGCTACAGAAACTTCAAGCCACAAGTTTGAAGCCCTATATTCCACTAGGGAACGTGAAGGAATAAAAAAACAATACACTAGTCACTGACTAGTGTCCAATCAAAAATTTTACCATCTATTATTATCGTTATTCCCCTTAAGTTCCGAATGGAACACAGAACTTCAAAAATATATCTCCGTTTCACCATGTCTTTAGCTGATTCAACGACTGGCCATAAGCTCTCATCTCATCCATATCACCCTGAGACACTCAATTTACCGTTTTCCAAAAGCAGCTGTCACAATATATGGCAACTAATTTAGAGTGCAACTGGTAGAAAATAGATAATTAATGGAGCTCCGTTTGGTGTCTTTTATGTACCAGCTTACTGACCAATTTATATTGTGTAATCCTTCTGGTCGAACGGAAAGTTGTCTGAAACCATTAAAACTATCACAAGACTTAGAAATGGATGAAATTTAAGTACACTACCTAGAAAATTTTCTCACCTTTTTATGCTTATCACTGACAGATGATTGTCATGAAATGCTGTACACCTGTTGTCTAAAAACAAATTACAAGAAGCCTGAGATCGTACCTTCTAGATGGAAACTATAAGTTTGGTCAATTTTAGTTACGTGTCTGCTTTTTGAAAAATAGTGAAATAGCTATTAATGATTTTACTCAAAACATTCATTGGAGGCTTTTCGTGAACCAGATCCATTTACTCTATAAAACGATTCAAAGTATGTTTAGTGTTCCGCTTGACTGTTTGCCTAGTTAACTCTTGCTGCTGAAAAAGCGTACTTGAGACATTATATCTAATAAAGAATTATAATGTGGCTATAATTACTCCTCTCTTTCTACATGAAGGAAACTGCTTTATTTTATTTCTTACTGTTTATTTTAGCTGGAAGAGCTTTCCTTACGATCATTTATCCATAAGACCGTCTTCAGTTGAATGATTTGTTAAGCAACAATAAACAGTTGTGTTTTCCAGTAGTCGTAGGTTTAGCCCATCTAAATGTTACACGACTGATATATTAAATGGAGGTATGAAAATACCTTCTGGCTACTTTGATCTCGCAAAATCAATAGATTCTTAATAGGTAATGTCTTAAAGATGATCTTGATTCGTTTTTCTCCTTTTGGTTTCGAGGATCTGTGCTCTATAAGGCTGCTACAACTTTTTGGTGCGAATCAAGCTTCGCATTAACAATATACACTAGTTCTGGTATGGTCTGTCTGTGATCTTTGTTTAACTTCTAAGAGAAAACTGTATTTCAAAGGTCATTAGAAATACTAAATATTCACATGTAACAGTAGTGATGAATTTCGTTTTGAATAGATATCATGCGTCGGTGGCACAGTGGTTAGGACTCTCGCCGACCATGCACATGGTCCAGGGTTCGATCCCCTGCCGGCGCACACCCGATATCTATGGTCGGCCTGAATTTGGGCTACCGATATCCATGCTGAAAATTCCATACTTGTACTGAAAAGTACGGTGTGGAATCAAGCTGTAAATAAAAAAAAATAAAATGATTAGTATATGTGACTGACTGTAGTCATTTCACGAAACATCTATTTGTTTTAACTTACTTTTGATTTTTCCATTGGTTGAATTGAAATATCCAGCTGCTGTTGACATCTCAGCTCCTGGTATGGACTCTTCGATGATGTCTGGGGATTTACATGAAGTAACTGACTTAACACAAATAATGACTAGTACCCATTTCAAAAGAGGTGGCTCTTATTGACCAAGTGATCTAGCGATAACGCTTTGGCATTTGAAACGATGGATGGGGACACTATCACTCACTAGGGAATGCAGGTACATACAGTTGACGAGTCCCGTATAGGAAGAAATTCACTTCAGAAATTCCACTATTAGTCACCGTCCACCAAATTACTGAAGATCCTACATATTCATTGATATTTTGCCTTCAAGGAAGACAAGCAGTAAGATCATGACACATTAACTTCATCAAATGAAGTACTTTATCTAACTTGAATTTAACACGAAGGAAAACGCAGTATAAACAATTGACTAATCAACTATTCAGGAAAAAACAAACTACCATATTATTCTTATTACTATCAATGTATTAAAAAATTTTAACACTAATAATGCTAACTTTTTGATTCGGAAATAATACATTTATTATATCACATGTTGAGAATTCTAGACTGAATACAGAAAAACGATTGAGAACAAAATTTGTGTTACTTTTTTAAAATAACTTACTAAACTAACCCCCGACCTTATAACCACCTTTTCACCTACTAATAAACCCCGATAAGTTCAATTCTTAAAATAATTTGATAGGTGGTGACAAGAAGTGGAATCCAAGATGCCCGTTTCGTCCTATTCGGGACTCGTCAACTGTATGTGCCATCATTCCCCAGTGAGTGATAATGTCCCTACCCATCGTTTCGAACGTCAAAACGTTATCCACTAGATCACTTGGTCAATGAGAGCCACCTCTTGTGCAACAGACACCAGCTATTATTTGTTTTTATATCAATTTTGATTTCCCCATTGATCGATTAGTATGACAGAGCCCAAACGTTTCGGTAAAATCAATCAACGGGAGAGTCGAAATTGACTTTAGAAGTTCAACTCTTCTACAGTTTTTTTTCATTTGAAAGATTTATGCAGCTATAACACAATAATTCATTTAATATAGCATATAGCGATACAGAGTTATTTTTTTTAATGGTAGCAATTAGAAAACAGTTTATGACTTATATTATTTCGCTTTCTTTCTATTCAGTCTTGTATTCAGTCAGGTTTATGTAATCAACAACCAGTAGTTTATTCAGTTTAGTTACATCTTACAATGTAGAGTACGAGTATACTACTTGGAATACACAACCATTATTGGTTCACTGTAAGGTAACTCAACAATTACATCCAAATTGGTTAACTAGGCAACAAGACGAACTTATTGCGTAACAAGTGATTATACTACTAAGCTATAAAAGCTTTGGAAAATAGAAAGGATTCGAACCGAGGAAATTCC
The DNA here is from genome assembly GCA_944472155.2 of Trichobilharzia szidati. Lineage (NCBI taxonomy): Eukaryota > Metazoa > Platyhelminthes > Trematoda > Strigeidida > Schistosomatidae > Trichobilharzia > Trichobilharzia szidati. The sequence goes on from OX235271.1 coordinate 134,784,631, forward strand.
AGTTGCAAGCAAGCAAGCGCATATATCATTCAGCCACTGCGACCCGATTCAATGGTCAGCCCTTGAATTTTAACTTCTACCAATTCGTGATTTAGCGCGACCACCAACCATCTGATGCTCGCTAGTGACTTGCTACAGGACGGAGCTTCCTGGAGTTCGAGTGAGAAGTCGTGACCAGTGAGGTCCATCCAGATGTCACGTGTGAGGATGGATTTCCCACCGATGACATGGGTTGGCGGTCGCGCTAAAATCACGAATTGGTAGAAGTTAGAATTCACGGGTCAGCCATTGAATCGGGTCCCAGTGGCTGAATGGTATAAGAACTTACCTTGTAACCGGAAGATCCTGGGTTCTAACCCCAGTGGGTGTGATTTGCCGATGATTCCGAAACTAGGCTGAGGAAACAGCTGTCCAGTACTAACTGGTTTTCAGTGGTTCTCTAACTGAAATCAATCTGTGATCAACTCGTTAAAATAGAAAGGGAACGAAATCTGTTATTCATTGACTGGATGTTGCCCTTCTTTGGTGAGCAGTAAACGAATAGGCGAGTAAATATATTGATGAAATGACACTAACTGTAAAGTATATGAATTAATAAAGTCAGAAGTTAACTTATATGTTTAATAGTTGCAGTAATAGCATAATAGACACGAGGAATGATGATTACATCATGCATTTAAACAAATTCATCATTGTTTTACTTAATATGTATGTACATCTTTTTTTCTGTTAGTATGAAGGTTATATTGACTATATAAAAACACTTCCACTGAACCCTGATCCTGATGTTTTTGGAATGCATCAAAATGCTGACATTACAAAAGATCAACAAGAGACAAACTTACTATTTACAAATATACTTTTAACTCAGGTAAGTTCATAAGATTACTAATTTGTTACATACATAACACAACACAACGGTTTAAATGACAAGGAAATGACAAAGAAACAGCATTACTGCTGTTGTGTTTGTGAATCATAACAAATAAAATTAAATGACCTTCAACACGTTATCACCTGTTCTCATTGGCTAGCAATTTAACCACGCCGCCTACACACTCACTTTAGACATTACCTCGGATAAAACTTGAATCACTTACTGTGGTCATGTGCCCGTGCTGAATCTCTTTTGACGAATATCAGACTATAACATATGTTGTGACTTAAATTTGTTAACTTAAGGTCATCTTACTGGACACACGCGATGCTACTATAAGAAAGAAGGGGCTGTCAGAAGTTGACCTTCAAGAACCAGTCGAACTTAGGGAGTACAACGAAAGGTCATTCCAAATCAAATCATACCTGCCTTTTAAGATTTGGCTAGGGTAGATGCAGTGATTCTACCTATACCCTAGGTACTTTCTCTGTGAATCTATACTTTTAGGTAGGGTTATGTTTTTCAAGTTTAGGGTTAAAGTTAGGATTAGGGATAGGTTAAAGAACCACACCAGAAATGTCAATGTACCATGATTTACAATCACCTGAATGGATACATCTGTCAGTTCGTGTAGTGACTAGGAGAAATCCTTAAAATACATAAGCGACATTTATCATGTTTGCAATGTTTTCTAATGCATTTTTCAACGATTATTCAGTTTTCTTTGCATCTGAATTATGATTGGTCATTCAAGGTCACCGTGATTTTGGCTATGATAGTCTAACTTCGCCGGAAAATATTTGTTAAATCGTAATTTATGACTAGATGCTACACATCTGAAATGACCTACTTCTAAAGATGGATTTAATAAACAGATAAATAATATCAGACATGCAAAAAGTCCTTTCTGTAGTGATTTCATCTGAAGTTTTCGTGAATACGATTATCTCGTACAGAAAAGGGAACATAATAGTAGATTTGGGTCTTTAGTTTACCCAAAATAGTTACATTTGTCTTGTAGAAGTAGTCTCAGATTTATCAAATGTATCCATCACGATCGTACACTTCTGATTAAAGTCTAAATCTATGACGTACTTTGCCAGAAAAATGTTATAGTATCATCCTCTTTCCCTAATTCCTCACCTGTGTACTCGATGTCTCACTTTCTATATATTTAGATAAATACTTTCAGTAATCTCAACGAGTTTTTAAGTTAACTTATTACTTCAGGCTTAATTTTTAATTGATTAGTATCTTGATATTGGATTAGACATCAGTGTGATTCATATAGGTGTTTATGATTAACAGCATTAAAAAGAATTGAGTTTATTTCATAAAATTAATTGTGTATAAGTGTAAATTTTGGATGCTTGGTGTCTTTATTTCAAATACGCATGAATGTATTTCAATAAAAGTTGTTTTGAAGTTACTTGTTTGGTGATAACCAATAGTAGAATTCAGGATGCATATCCTAATTGGCACCCATAAGCTAGATATACCTTCTCCCTAGTGAGTGTTGCTGTTTCCATTGAAACTCAAACCCAAGTACACAACACTTCACCATCGCTAACTGTGGGTAGTAAGTGTATCTAACTTCCTAGACGTGCTAAGAGAACAATTTACCGCTGAAAGGTATCTCTCTATAGCCAAATTATGTAAACCTTATCTTCAACGCACAGTTTGCACAGATCTGCTGTGTTGTGCTGCTTCTGGTCTTTATATTGTGTTTCTTTGTTTTCCTTCCACGTTTCGCGTTCATCTCCACAACGCTGTATCATTTGCCTTCTCTAAAATCATATGTATCTCTTTGTTATTCGATGTTTCTGTATGCCGATTAAAGTCTCTTCATATACTACTGGTAAATGTTATCAATAGCACTCACGACAGTACTACTAAAATAAGCTCGAATTATATCAAAGAGAAATGACAAATGTGAATAAGACTGACTGGACTTCGTAAGCTACGTTAAATCAATCGAGTTCTCGAAAATATAGTAACTATTGATGCTAAATATTAACTCATAATACACTTAATTAAGTTACTACTGAATTACAAACTGTCCTTGAAATAAATTAAGCTATAAGTATAAAACCTGGGCACTATGGTAGAGTATAACTCCATTATGGATAAGATTTTATTTTGATAAAGTCACACAGTGTTATACAGTAATATTTACTGATGACGTTTCGATCACAGATGATTGCTGATAATCATATCAAAGTACTCACATAACCTTCTTTCTTCATTTATATACATGAGTAGAATTGATTATGAATAAACCAAGAACAACAGTTTTTGCAGAATAAAAAGGTACCATCATTTATTTCATTGGCTTCTCATCATCTGCTAACAGGTCAAAGTCATTATTAAGTATATCTACAGAAATGATTTTAACATACTTGCACAGAGTTCGTTTTTAAGCAAAAATCAGTCAAGGAATATATGCATTCAATAATAATATATACAGTAATAAACACTTTATCCCGAACAATAATGATCATACAGAATGGAAACTTTCGGCATTAAGTAATCAGATGAAAGAGAGGGTGAAAATATCCAGTTACCAGAGCAAGGAAAGCCTGATAACTGCTTCTTTCTGAACACATAAATTGGGTTTCAGGCGTTTGATGGCGATTGCTTCTGCAAACTTGAGGAGAATTGAGCTTTCTTATCTATTGATAATTTCAAGGGATTTTACGATTTCCAACTCATGACCTGTATCAAGGAGATACCTAGTAATGGCACAGTTGAAAGCATTTGTTCCCTTGAGATGTAGGCTTTTCAGTACATGTACAGAAAATTGGAAGTGTGTCTTTCTTTCTTTTCTCCCAATGTAACTCCTCCCGCAGATACATGCAAATTTGTATACATAGTTGGAGTTAATATGAGAAGGGTATCTGTCAACTTTTGACTGCACCAAAGAGCATGTTGTCCAGTAGACGGGAACCAACTTAGATGCTGGATAAGCTGTGGCTAGTGATGTACTCAGTCTTCTGTTGACCATTGCTGTAATATTTTCACCTTTCAAATCAAGTTGAGTGAAGACACGCATTTTCCCCACTGTGACTTGTTTGATGTGTGAGCCTTCACATCTTCTGTACTTGCCAACGAATTTTAAAAAATATTTTCTTTCTTCAATTTTTTTCTTCTCATAGTCCAAAGGATCATCTTCATCTGGAAAGTCAGTTGATGAAGTCATTGATGAAGTGGCTGGTGATGTATTAGCTCGTCTACCACCTGATTTCGATACAGAATTAGTATTGAGAAAGTATCCAACACGTTATGAACAAAGTATGAATACAGTTTTAGTCCAAGAAATGGTTCGTTTCAATGTGCTACTGAGTATAATACGTTCAAGTCTTCAGAATATTCGTCTGGCAATTAAAGGATTAGTAGTTATGTCATCAGATTTAGAAGATGTAGTCGCTGCAATACTTGCATCTAAAATTCCAAAATTATGGATGAGTAAATCCTATCCATCTTTAAAACCGCTTGGTTCGTATGTGAATGATTTTCTGGCACGATTGAAATTTCTTCAGGTAAGAAATGACTGCAAATAGATAAGATACTCGCAATATTCAAACAAATTGTTTGGTAATATAACCTTTATCAAGGATTTATACGAAAAATGTAGGATATAACATTCACCAAATCCCTGCTTTAATCCATCCTGTCAGTAACAATATGATACGAGACTTTGATCAATGATTTAAGCGTTTAAACTCAACTTTATCCATAAAGATACTAACTCTGTTTGTCTGTCTGGATTCAGCATAGAACTTGGCACCGAAGTGCAGCAGTTCGAGTTACCACGTTCCGAATAGCCTACAAAGGTAGACAAGAAGATGAGTAAAGAGAATCAATAGAGTTTTGACAAGTATAAGAGTGGAACAGAATGAGTAATGGTAAAAAGGAATATGAAAGATTACAGAGACTGAATACATCTGCGCCATTGACAACGATTTTGAGCCATGTCACCTATTGTCTCCAGCCCTTGATTCTTAGAATCCCGAGGGCCCCAACCCGGAAGTCTGCATCTCCCGACCAAAAGCTTCTACCTTGATGTGGTGGTCGGGCTTGAACACCGCAATGACCCAACAAGCTATACTGGCTGAGACTTATGTCGCTTGAGGTCCTACCATGCCAGAAAGGTTGTTTGGATAGCTGTTAGACAAAAAGCAGTTACCCAATCCAACACTATGACTCAAACAAAATCACAAAATATCATGTCGGATCGGTCAGGGCCCGGATTAACAACAACCGCGCTTCCTGCTGCCGTGTCACAGAGCAGAAGTGATAAATATGCTACTGAGACACACCAAATAAAAAAGAACAAACAAAAACAGGCTGCATGTGACCGGCCTCAAGCAGTTGTCCCCTGGGCTCTGCGTTCACGCAACCAACTTCCACTTTGTGGGCAGCCGGGAAGTAACAATCGCCCTCACAATCCGAAATGTGTGCGAAACCTCTCCAAAGATACTAACAATCAAACAATGTTATTAACTTGGAGATGTAGCTCATGAGTTCGAGTCCCACTCCACTTAATTCAGCTAGGTCATGTGGATAGTATTACATGTCCTGGCACGATAAGCGTGGCTCTTAGTCTTGTATATGAAAAAAAATCTGTTTTGAGTAACTGAGCCTAATCATTAGCTTATACAGTGATAAAAGCGGTTTAACCTGAACTCAAAAAGTTTTGGAATAATAAAATAACATTTTTTTAAATTAATGTGATTCAAAAACACCAGACTCATCTTTTTATGAGGCCAGGAAACGAATGTTATCAGGCCACAAAGAAAACATTCTTTTTTAGAGTAATAGTTATGCAATCAGTGAAAGTTTCCTGAACTAAAATGAGGTAAGTAAATAATAATCAAAATGATGGCAGTAATAAAAAAGGCTAACAATGGTAAGTGAAATTAATAATCCCCATTAAGACATAAAAACAAAGAATTCAGCGAAGAAAATTCTCTTTTGGACGATTTCATTTTCATAACTGTACAATCGTAATAATATATATATGAATTACAATAGACAATTATATATGCCCAAACTAAATTCACTTTCAACAGTTTGAAAAAATTTGGGCATTGGGTATATGATATTCATTATAATAGAGGTTTTTTTGTATTTCCCAATGAATGAAAAACAAAACAATATTGTTTTTACTGACATTTCTCTATTTAATGCTGCTGCTAACAACTTTATCAAAGTATTATTAAACGAGAATTTACAAAATCTCAGCTTATATATAACAACTTAATCATCGTTCTTCAGTATGGGGTCATTTTTGCGTTGTCAATTTGGCCAATTGGTAAAGATAACAAAACCAGGTGTACATTGCTGGATCCGATAAGTGTGTAAAATTATAAAAACAGCATGTGTTTACATAATGAAATTGCATATCACATTCGTGTTGACTTTATCACTTCATGGAGAGGTGGCTGTTGTAGCCAGGTCAAATTCTCTTTCACTCCAGCATTCCTAGTCATCAGACGATTTGGATTACACTTGATATGAAGTGCTTCTCATTGATATTAGACGTTCTTTGTGATTTCTGAAATGCTTTTTCTGGATTATTTCAATATCGTCAGAATCAATTTTGTGGCCTGATTCTATAACGTAGCGTGTAGACGACCTATGGCTAATGATTTTTCAAGCTTTTCTAGTTCAACTGGATTTCTCGGTGGTCGAACAGATGCTCTACGGTGTTCATTTCTTTTGATTTCTCGAGATGTTTGTCCGATGTATATCGCATCACATTCCAAGCACTTTATTTTATAGACACAATTAGATAGAGAATCTTTAGGGATTTGGTGGTTTATATGAATAAGGTTGTTTCGCAGTGTGTCTGATGTTTTCTGATGTCAAGCTTATTGAGTACTCTTCTGATATCGTCTGACGTCTCCGCTCTATATGGAATGATAACTTTGGAGGTCCAAGTTTTCGGAATACGTTTTCGACCATACTTAATGTCTGGGTTGATTTTGTTGATGAAGTTCTTTGGGTAGTTATTTTGCTTGTGAGTCTCAGACAATAAAAATCAGTTTTCTTGTTTGTGTGTTAAAGTGTGACAATGAGTAGAAATACTAAAGTGCTATAATAATATTGGTGTATAGGATTATGAGTCATCATTGATTAGATCTATGATTGAATAACCGCAAAGATAGAGATCAACCTAAAATTCAATAGACAAGTGTGAAATAGATGATCGGAAAATAAAGTACATTAGGAAATGTTAATATGTGAATATAATAAGATGGAAACATGGGATTAGTGAAATGTTGTTAAAGTAGTAGAGTAGATAAAATGTTAGAATATGATAACATAAAGTAAAATGAAATAAAGCAAAAATGCAACATGGATAAAGAAGGATAACAAAGTTGTTATGTGAATTACATAGTAAAATCAAGACCATGGTGACGAAAGAGATCGTACAAATTGTTTTTGTACGCAAAGTTCTGGCTTAATGTTATGTATCGCCAAAGCATCTGATATACAAAGCAAATGCACTCATGTCCTTTTCGTCAAATGAATATCATACTCAAAGTTTCGAGAGTAATGACAGATTTTCAGGAAGGTTCCATATATGGTCGAAAGGGTTAAAAATTGTTAAATGTTCCCTCTCAATCAAGTAAAACACTTATAATTCTCATACGAATAATATTTTGACCAAATTAAATCACCATAAAGGTATTTATAAATGCATTTACATTGCTTTTAATAACACTACAAAAAAAGAATGATAATTGAAACAAGTTATTTGATGTTATTTCTTTTAAATCTATGCTATATATGTACAGCTATGGTATGAACAAGGTGCTCCACCAGTCTTCTGGATATCAGGTTTCTTTTTCACACAAGCCTTTCTCACGGGTGTACAACAGAATTATGCAAGAAAGCATACAATACCTATTGATTTGTTATCATTTGAATTTGCAGTATTAGAGGATAAAAAGTATACACAGCCTCCAGCTGAAGGTAAGTAATATCTTAAATGGCATACACTCCCTGTTAATTACGATGATTTAACTTCAACTGATACACTTCTACACTAAATTCTATGCTGATTAATCAACCTATCAGTAAACATTGCTACTTTTTGAGAATATAAATCCTCCAATGTAGGCGTTTTCCAAAATAGTGTAGTATGTGTGTAAATGATAAGAATGTGTATAAGTAATAGGGAATTCAGTGGAACTAAAACAGATTATCTACCTGTGTAGCTTCAAATGAAAAAAACTTAGTTAACAGGTGGATGGTGACTAGCAGTGAAATCCAGGATACGCATTTCGTCCTATTTGGGAACCGTCATCTGGATGTACCTGCATTCCCCACTGAGTGATCATGTTCCCACCGAGGCTGGAACCCAGTGACCATAGTTTCAAACGCCAAAGCGTTATCCACTAGACCATTTGGGCCACTAGAGTCTCCTCTTGTGCAACGGGTCATATTAATTTAATTGAATTTTAGATTTTCCCGTCGACTGATTAGACCGAAGTGCTCGGTCTCAGGTACATCCAGATGAGGAGTCCCAAATAGGACGAAATGCGCGTTATCCTGGATTCCACTGCTAGTCACCATCCACAAATTAAATACTAATTAAATGCCCAGACATCGTCGAAGCATCTGCACAAGAAGCCGACATGTCAACCTGAGACCGAGCACTTCGGTCCAATCAATCGACGGGAAAATCTAAAATTCAATTATCTTAGTTAATATAAATTATTTAAATTAATCCCAGCGTGTTAAGAAAATCAAAACAAGATTTTTCTGAACGTTTCGCTGTGTAAGCCATAGCTTCTTCATCAGATTTATTCAGATTTTTACTAATCATCAAAATACATAGTCAAAAATTTTAACATACATTGAAGTCAGTTTATTTGAAGGTCATTTGTCCATGGACATTTTTACCAATAGAAAATATGTAGGCAGTCATTACATATATTTGTAAAAATGTCCATGGACAAATGACCTTCAAATAAACTGACTTTAATGTATGTTAAAATTTTTGACTATATATTTTGATGATTAATAAAAATCTGAATAAATCTCCTGAAGAAGCTATGGCTTCACAGCGAAACGTTCAGAAAAATCTTGTTTTGATTTTCTTAACACGGTGAGATTAATTTAAATAATTTATAATGAATCAATCTGACTCGGCGCTCAAATTATTCCAGGAAGTTCGTAACACCTACGGCCTGGAAACCTATTTCTTAGTTAATAGTTAAGAAATAAGAAAAGGTTAAGCAAAGGAGATTGAGGGAAAGATCAACTTCACAATAAAGCACAAATAATATTTTCATTGAGGAAGATGAACATAAATTTGCACTACTTTATAGGTACTGAGTATAAGTTGCCTAGTAAACATTATTTCAGTGGCCCTCAATGCTTTTATTCTCATAACTAGTAGATATATCAATTTTGATGTAATTATGCGATAAGACTTCAGCAAGGTAAAAAGACAAAACTACAAGTACTCATAAAATGAACGAAGTTTAAATGTATATTTGGTTAAGAATAGTACTGACTCTATACCGTCAACTAACATTGGTTATTGTGAAATTGTGGGCAAAGTTAAACTGTAAGCATAACTGACTACCAATCAGCGAATGACCTCGAACGCACCAATCACGTGAAGGAGACATTTTTGTGTATAGAATACATATATTTATAGAAAAATTACTAAAAAAACTGTATAAAAGTGTTGCAGAGGATACCTTTCTCTCACATGTGATAAAAGTAGCTCTTAGTTTTAGTTTGGAGTATCAACAGAGTATAATTCCATTGTCGGTAAAATTTATTTTGATAAAGTCTCATAGTGCTATACAGCAATTACTATATAGCACTATGAAACCCACAATGGAATTTTACTCTACCACAGTGCACAAGTTCTATTCTCATATCAACAGAGTAATCTAACCACATTCTATGCATGTAATTATTTAGGTCTTCTAACCCTAACAATAAACCTAATCTTTCCTGAACCTAACCCTAACGTGAAAATATCCCTCAACTAACTTTAATCTAACTCGAGCAAACCCTGATGTTGCCCTCATTAGGTTAACCTAACCCTAACTTGTTCTTGGCTTAAAGCGTAACTTAATCTTTCCCAAACCTAAGCTGAAACTTATCAGATATCCCATTTAATAACATAACACATCGGTGAATATATTTTATTGATGATGACAACATTATTTGCCAGGTTTCACTAACTTGTTCAGTGAGCGTTTCAAGGTCATTGATGCGGTCACACTCCATTGGTAGTTGGTGGTGCATGAAGTTCAACTTGGCCAAATTGTGAAATATTAAACTTGACAGTTTAGTAATAATATCTCAGAATATGACAATCCTCAACTCCACTGGCTTATGAGATCATGAATTCGTATTCGTCCTAATGAAATATGAATTAGCTATTATTTTATTTCTCTGACTGTGATTCTGTGGTTGATGTCAGCTTATAACGAAATCTACTGTGGAATTTCTGAAGTAACTCATTCCACATATTAAACAATGTGACAGGAAAGACAGTTAAGTTTAAAATAATAGGAAATAGGCAACAAATGACATGCTTAGAACTGGGTAAATGTTAGTATCACTCTTAAGCTCCATGCTCTATGTACACAGCAAAGTCATGAAAATACACATTAGAATACAACAAGAGAGTAAATATTTGTTTAATTACAGATACTGTCTTCAAGTTTGAAGATGAAAACAATGAGTAATTGTTAAGAGGTAGTAATAGTATAAAATAAAGTAAATAGTTGTTTATACAATAGCGTTGCCATGGTAGAATTAATTTAAAATGTCTTCAGTCTGTTAAAATATTACTGAAACAAGACCTCAGGGTAAATTAGCAAATGTAATCCTATCCTATAAAATTCATTATGAATATGAAAAAAGGTCAAAGGCAAAATAAAAATAATGGGGAAACTAATAATGATAATATAAATAAGAGAGAATATAAGGCATCTACAGTTTTACCACATAAGGAGAGCACATCTGAGACCCTACGTAGGATTCTCAATAAAGCAGGAATTAGGGCGTCATTCAAACCTACAAACTCAATTAGGGACAAGCTCTGTAAGTTAAAGGCCCCTATTGGTTGACCCAATTAGACAAAATAATATAATTTACAAAATACCTTGCAATGACTGTGAGTTAGGTGAACTACATAGGTCAAACTAGTAGGTTGGTGGTAGTCAGATTATCAGAACATAAGAATTTAGCTAAGGTTAGGATGATTGACCTCATGAAGATAAGTAATTTAAAAAAAGCTCAGCAATACCACTGCATGCATTAACACACAACCGCACAAAATAGGGTGGGTGGGGTAGAGTCAAAATTCTAAGAAGTAATCTAGGTAGGTGGACAGAGAAGTTGATTACTGAATCCTGGTTCATCGAGTCTACCTACGCCCGACACATGCAATAGAAGTGATTCAACGCAAATACCGGAGATAAGGGAGGTATTATTACCAGTCAAATCAGAGGATGATAAATAATGTTAAAATGTATTCAATTCACATTATAACATCCTAGCAAGTTATTTATTTTAATATAAAGCATCTTATTTCGCATGTGATTGTATTTTATCGATAACACTAATATCATTTCCGAATGCACTCTATCTTATATTGATTGTATTCAAATGTCTAATCAATTTTTATTCATGTATATAAATGAAACAAGAAAGTTATGTGAGTACCTTGATATGATTATGAGCAATAAATTGTGATCGAAACGTCATCAGTAAATATTACTGTATAACACTGTGTGATTTTATCAAAATTAATTTTTATCCATAATGGAGTTATACTCTACCACAGTGACCAAGTTTTATCCTTATATCAAATGTAATAAATCCCCATTGAGTCATATGAAAAAGAGAAGACGTTCAGCGAAGAGACTCTTTTCGGCGAATTCATTCACATAGCTGTACAATCGCATTTATATATAATTATTTGTGAGGTTTGTCACCTCACCTTTAGGAAGACTATTTCGTATTCTGTAGACGACTTTGAAGTTTGTTTGGGGTGTAGCTTGGTGTCCGGAATCTATCAGATGTTCTAAGATGGAGCTGCGGGGCATCGTTTTTCTCCTTTGTAAAACCATGTTGGTAAGTGTTCGGTGATACGTTTGGAAAGTGAACGCTGGGTACGGCCGACATATCTGGCTGCACACGAGCAGGTGAATTGATAAATACACATTGATGAGGCCAGCAGTCGTAGCTTATCCTTCACGTTCACAAACCTCATGTACGCACACACACACACACAAATAATTATATATAAATGCGATTGTACAGCTATGTGAATGAATTCGCCGAAAAGAGTCACTTCGCTGAAAGTCTTCTCTTTTTCAAATGTAATAAATGTTTGAAAGCGAATATGCTGACAAGAATAAATATATTGATTAAAAAATAGTCGGAAATAACGTCAAGCAGCTATTATAAGTCCATGAAAGTTTAACACCAAACAGAGAAAATACATGGAAATAGAGAAGGCAAAGGTAAAAGTCAGATGGCGAACTACTGTAGAAAGTGATAACTGACTGTTTCTTCTCCCTGTAAATTATCTTTGTGGTATCAACTTAAGCTCAAATCAGCAGAGTAGACTTTTCATAACTTCTCAGTGAATCTGTACAGTTAAACAGTGTTTCGGTAATGTCATGAAAAGTGCCAAGCGTTAAAGCTTCGTTCCCGTGAATACCAAAATAATGAGTGTATCAAATAGAGGAAATAATAAATCGTGAGGACTGGTTAATTTATCGAGGCGATACACACAAAAACTAAATGAACAAAGATCGAAAATACTTTCTTGAATTCAACAGCTTAAAACGAAAATACCATTAGATGGTTGGAGGTAATCGGCCACAAGAAGCCTTCAACCTCGGTTTCGTGCTAGTTGGCACTCACTAGTCAGCAAGGCGTATTCCCAACCTTGAAGGAACTCATGTCCCTTCTGAGATTCGAGCCCGTGTCACCCAGAGGCGCCTGAAGTCAGAGATGTTACCACTGAGCTATTTGAGCTTGCGATTTACCTCCTGTAGGACTGTATTGGATATTTTTAATTGGACACTAGTTACTGATTAGTGTCCAATCAAAAATATAAAAATACCATGTACAAGAGAAAACAAATTCTTAGATTTCTAAAGGATTAGGGGTTACAAAGAAAATGAATATATAATATATCAAAGTCGTGAAGCTAATTTCATCGTAGAAAAAGGTATTGAATTGAATATTTTTGTATAGAAAATATTAGCTTTTCTTTATTGATAGCAAGGGCCTCCTGGGAAACGACTAGTTGGACATCTCAGGGTAACATAGAGGAGACTGTTTGAGGACGAGATAATAGCACATGAAGAATTGTCAAGCCATTAGTGTAAGTGTAGAACTTCGATACTGTGGTAGAATGTAATTCCCTATTAGATAAGATTATTTGAAATAACACGCAGCGGTTTAGTATTAATAACACGGTGACGTTTCGAGCACAATTTATCGATCATAATCATATCAATTTAGTCACACGGCTTCAAAATTTGTTTTATATATATGGAATCGTTGAGCCAGTTGAAGAGGAATGCATAGAGCACGGTGAAATGGAGATATCTTGTTGAAGCCCTATGTTCCACTCGGAGCCCAGGGGAATAATAATACAATATTAACAATAGTAGACTTAAGAATAATACCACGAAGTCAATTTGGGAAACTTTGAGTCAATTTATATATAATTCTGGATGAAAGTTTTGTTAAGGCTTTGTGATTTTAAATAAAAGTATGCTGGAGAATATAACTGCCAGTAGACCTAAATTCCCGTTTTGACAGCCATAGAAGTATTCGCTCCCGAGTACGTCTAGACGGCTGTACATTATCCTAAGTGACTTTTGCATTAGTCTGACAAATGACAAATCTAAAACTTTCAACAACGCAAATAAAACATTTAGTAAATGGTGGGTAATCAAACTTCTCAGAACACTCCATTATGGATAAGATTTTATTTTGATAAATCACACAGTGTTATACAGTAATATTAACTAGGTGGAGAGAGAGGTTGATTACTGAATCCTTGTTCATTGAGTCTACACCCAACACATGCAATAGGAATTGCTCAATATGGAATATATTATTACCGCCAGTCAGATCAGAAGAGGATAATAAATAATCTTAAAATTCTATTTCAGTTCAAGCACATCACAACATTCTAACAGGTTACTAATTATGACTATAAAAACACTCGTCTTATTTCCCATCTGATTGTAATTGATCAATAACACACATATTAATTATTCTGAATGTACATTATCTCATATTGATTTTTATTCCAATATCTAATCGATTCCATACATATATATAAATGAAGGAAAGAAGTTGTGTGAGTAACTTGATATGATTATGAGCAATAGTTTGTGCTCAAAACGTGGTCACCAGTTAATATTACTGTACAACACCACTGTGTGATTTATCAAAATAAAATCTTATCCATAATGGAGTTATACTCTACCACAGTGCCCAAGTTTTATACTTATAGCTTAATTTATTTTAAGGATATTTTGCAATTCAGTAGTAACTTAATTAAGTGAATGATAGGTGATCAAACTTCTCAGAACACTGCAGTGAGAAAATACTGAACATGCCTGTTTTTTTGATAATATAGTCTCATATCAGCTGTACTTTCATCTAAAAATATTCTCAATTTGTTTTCTTTTTGTAGGCGCTTATGTGTCAGGTCTTTTCGTCGATGGTGCTAGATGGGATAGACAAACTAAGAAATTAGCAGAAGCCTTACCAAAAGTTTTACAAGATCCTATGCCTCCTGTAAGTATTTTGTATTTTAATCTGTAAGAAAGACTGTACAACACGTTACTTATTCATCTTATCATACTTATGAATTGTCTGCAAGTGAGTAAACGCATAGAAAAATTAATCGTTTTTAAGAATTCAAGACGGTAAATGTTGTGTGATCACCAAAACAGTATGAAAATTCGATAGTTTTGAAAATCTTCAGTGTAATCATAATGATTTTCTAGATCCCACTATTCACAATAATGAAATCTATCTCAGCTCAATTTACTGCAGTAAGATCTTCACTATGACAAATATCTTGCCACACATTTAGGCGTATCCTTTGATTCATTCTCATCACATAAATTAATAATCAGCTTAGGTTCGGAAGCTATGGGCAGTTGGATTTCAATCTGTCGTCTGAATGTGTTCGTCTTATAATCTGACGGTTACATAGTGACATTACATGGTAAGCCTAAGGACGAAACAGCTGCCCAATCATCCCCGATTTCCAATGATCCTCTAATAGATGTCAATTTTCAAGAATTGGTTTTGTTTGATTAGTTGGAGGATTTCATCATGAACTGACATCGGTTAGACAACCATTGGAAAACCTTCAGGGAGTACTGGACAGCTGTCTTGTTAGCCTAGTTTTGGACCATTCATGAGTACGCACCTACCACAGGGGTTCGAACCCAGGACTTTCTGGTTAAAAGGCTAGCGAGCTCATAGACCATCAAGCCGATCCAATGACCAGACCATGGATTCTAGTTTCTGCCAATTCCTGACATAGCGCGACCACTTCACAATGCCTTCTTCGATGAGTTACTGCCTCACCTTCAATCTACTTTCAATTTGTGGAGAAATTCACCTTCAAATATATAATCAGTAAAATAGCACTACTTCCTAAACTTGACTGTTGTTTCAGTAATTGAAACTACAATTCACAGAAAATAGTAGTTCTCTGTTTCTTCTTCTTCTGCATTTCACAACTTTCTTTGTCTTTCTTGTCTTCAACTTCCATAGCTCTTCTATTCAGAATTTTCTCAGGATAGTTCAGATGCCATGTAACTATCAATCTTTGTGCTGAATAACTTTAGAGATAGACCAGTTTGTTGACTGTCGTTCAGTGACAGTATGCTGTTAAAATTAAATGCCTGTTGATTGGATTATACAAATCAGGAACTATTCGCTACTTCTGTTGATCGGTTTCTACTACGATCACTTTCGGTTGATGTAACATAGGTCGAACGTCTGAATAGGTAATATTTCTATTGGTTTTAGAGGTATACACACTGATGAGTGCTAACAAACACGAAACCTAAAAAAAGCCTTCCTAACAGGTATATCTAAACTTTGAACACCATTTCAAAGTACAACATAATGGTGATATAGTGCAAAATATAGCACAGAGAACTAGCCTACACACGATAGATGGTTGAAAACTAAATCATTAAATAACCATCTTAAAAAATGGGATTGCACCAGAAACGATTAATATAGAGAAAATCTGGAGGTCAGTTTTGACTCTCTGTTGCAATCAGGAGTCGACAGATATCCTTCTCATGTTAACTCCAACTGTGTATACAAATTTATGTGTATCTGCTGGAGCAGTTATACTGAGAGAAAAGAAAGAAGGGCACACCTCCGATTTTCTGAACATGTACCGAAAAGCGTACGTCTCACGGAAACAATCACTGACAAAAGTGCCATTACCAGACATCTCCTTGATACGGGTTATGAGTTGGAAATCGCAAAATCCCTTAAAATTATCGATAGACAAAAGAGTTCAATTCTCCTGAAGTTTGCAGAAGCAATCTCCATCAAACGCTTGAAACCCGATTTTTGGGTTCAAAAAGAAGCAGTTATCAGTCTTTCCTCTCCCTGCCTGGTAACTGGATGTATTTATTCTATTTCATTTGATTACGTGACCTTTGACTTTAACCTCACATCCCATGATATAGTGTAATTTTGCTTTTTTCTTGTTTCTATGATTTGAGTAGAACTCACCATATTGTTACTCAGTTTATTAGTTACTCATCATCTTACGCACCTCTCGTCTTTATCACGTAACTCCTTTACCATTGTATGGATACATTTACTTTGTTTAAACTTGAACTCCCTGTGTAAAAACTATATAAGTGTAATTTTCTGAGCACTGTTCATTAAGATCAGAACCTCCTGTCAACTGACATCATGGAGATTTTGTATGTTAAAACTTTTCTCTACATAAACTTAATAATTTATTTAGGCTGTAAGCAAATGATGAGAAGCCAACGAAATAAATGATGGTACCATATTATTCTGCAAAAACTGTTGTTGTTACTGCTTTATTCAAATTTTCAATTTGTTTCAAGGTAGATTTCATCAACCATCGACACCAATTAGAAAAACGATTTAAAAAACAACAAGCATTGAACAGCTGTTTCCTCATTTGAAATAGACTATTTGTAAACGAACGATGACTGAAATGATTAAAACGAAAAACCTGTGTGCAACTATTTCGAATCCCGACGCAACTCATATCTTCAATTATGATTTTAGTCGTTATCCCCTGTGTCCAAAGATAATTCTCCTACACTACACTTCTCCTAAGTAGTTTGATCAGTAATAATCATTTCCCTGATGTTAATTTTGTGGGGATTTGAAGGACTTAAATATAGATTTCACCAGGAACTTCCATCATGCAGAGAACGATTGCAAGTCAAGATGTATTAGGTAGGTCTGCTTGGTTGGTCTCCATCTGAAGATCTTCAGTCCAATAGTGTGAACCTACGACCTCATGATAGACAAAACGAAAAGCCATCAAATTACGAAACAGGCAATTTACTATCCTTCTACGTGGTCAATATCCACGGTTTCCAACTTTTACAAATTCTCGGTATAGTGTGTTATTTCAATGTAGAAAATATCAGTTCATTAAGAAATTCACCTTAATAAAACGAATATTATTTATTTATATTTACTATATTTTCTAAAAATTTATCTTATTATCATAGATTTGGTTAATACCAATGAAAAAATCTGATATTCAACCAAGACCTACTTATTCAGCTCCAGTTTATAAGACAAGTGAACGACGCGGTGTACTGTCAACAACTGGACATTCAACAAATTTTGTTTTACCAATACTTTTATCATCGGATAAACCAGAAAGTCATTGGATTATGAGAGGAGTAGCATTATTATGTCAATTGGATGATTAATCAATAACATGGTTGGTTAACCACCAATCAAAACTACAATAAACAAAAAAACAAACAATTTAAAGGTGTAATTGATTTATTAATCAACTGCCACTTTAATGGCATACCTATAAAAGTAAACTTTTTGTTATATATATATATGCATATATTACATACATCTATCTATTCATGCCATATACAGATGAAATCACAACAAAGATGTACTAATTTCGTACACATTTATGCACACTTCTTCCATGCTATCTGTCGTATATATATATTTATTATTATATAAAATATACGAATAAATATTACTATAAAAGCTATTCGTATTTTATAATTCTATGTACGATTATCAATTTATAATGTCTTGAAGTTCAAAAAGTGAAACGACTTGTGCACTAGCTGTTATAAGAAATATTTGATTTATGAAAACTGGTGACACAGTTAGTTGAATGGCATATCCCTTTTTTTGAAGTGGCGCCACCTTTGCCAGGTGGGTATAAGGGCATTTCAATAAAGAGGTCAAAGTATACCAGGCATAACGTCATGAAAATTCAATAATATACGTTTAACTTTTCAACTAAATGCCTCCTTTAATCCATTACATTGCTCAGATATCAGTATCAAGCTACTTTTCTGATAAAAGTTCAACAAATGTAACGCAGTCCAATTGTATAATGCTACTGATAATATGTACGCCAGAAAAAACGTTTTTAATATAAATTTTCACTTAAAAAGCATACAAAAAATAGAACTTGTCATTAGACCACCATAGCAAAGGACTATGATGCCACAATTAGCGGGGATATGCAATAAAGCTACTCCAGGGAATAATCTCGTTGACTTAGAATATGCAGATGATATAGTCCTTCTAGGTGAAGACGCTGACAAAATACAGAGTCTTCTGAACACCTTGAGCTGCAATCTGCGAATGTTTGGCATACGATTCGCTCCCGCCAAATGTAAAATGATGTTACAGGACTGAACTACATTGACTCCTAGCTTAGAAATAGGGAATGAAATGGTAGAGCACGTTGACCGCTTCACTTACTTGGGAAGTTGCATCAGCCAGCCCAACGGGTTGATCTCTGACGAAATCTCAGGACGGATACAGAGAGCTAGTTTCGCATATGCCAGTTTACGCCGTCTCTGGCGTAGACGTGATATCCGACTATCGACCAAAGGGCGTGTGTACTGCTCAGCAGTCCGCTCCGTTCTCCTTTATGGCTATTGAGAGTGGAAGACATGAAAAGACTAGCTGTCTTTGATCATAAGTGCCTGCGTTCTATCTCCCATGTGAAGTGGTATAATAGGGTGAGCAATATTCAGGTTAGGCGTCGAGTGCTAGGTGACGAGGGGAAATCAATAGACGAGGCTGTGAAGTTACATCTATTGAGATGGTTAGGACATGTGTTACGTATGTCTAGCCATCGCCTTCCTCGACAATGGGCAATTTTAGCTGATATAGGGTGGTGGTCAAACCAAAACATGGCCTCATCAGTCGATGAAATCCACAACGAGTCAGCCACGTAGGAAGATGTAGACTTCCTGGTTGGGACGGTAAACACAAATGGCTGAAGACAATTGATGATATGGCTAAAAATTGTTCTCAATGGCCCGCGCAGATGCATCCACTCCTTGTGACTTATAATATCCAATAAAACTATATGGATCTTCGATATTACTATTCTTTTTGCCTCATATCTCTGTTTACTGTCTCTATTTTGCGTTTCTTTTCTCCCTTTGTGTGCTGAGTGGTGTGGCGACTCGAACTGCTGCATATCGATGCAAAGTTCTATGTTGAAACCAGTCAGTCCAGTTAGTTTGACAAATTAGACCAAAGTGGAGAGAGAACATCAGCAGAAGTAGGCTAAGTTAAGTTCCAACTCCACTGTGAACCAGTGTGTCAAAGAATGGAATAAATAAACTATACAGTATATACTGATGATTACCGTGAATGGTTGCAAAAACCGTTCACAAAAAAAAAACAGTCAGGACTAGATAGTTGAAGTTATTTGAAAATCTCGACAGCCGTTTTATCATCCGGAGCCAACTTCCACTGCAGTCTTCAGAATGAATCAATCCAAACAGTTCAATAATTCGGTCCATCCAAATGCTGGCTAGCTACTGTACTTGTATTTGGATCTACTCAAATAGACAAACAAAATCTAAGTAACTGGAACAGTTCAGCTGTCTGAGTTAAGTCATTTTGAACATGTAATCATGCTAGTATGAAGTTGAGTAAGTCATATGTGTTGTAATCTAAAGAAGAATTTTAATTTCTAAAAGACGCCACAGAGAGATTCCGTATACTTGTTACGACTGTATCAAATACTCATACTTTAAATCCTTTTGACTACATTCGTGAAATATAATTTCTCACTAAAAGAAATTGGACGGATAAACAGGGTATTTAACATTTTCAACACTACTCAAATACTCAGTCGGAAAATGTTTATACTACATAGTGGTCGTACGCTGTAAATATGACTAAACATACCTTATGGTGTTTTCTTCCTTTGAATAACATGAAGAGAAAATAGGATGTTGAGGAACTCTATCCAAATAAAGGGCCGAAATTGTCCGATTGAACCGAAAATTTGCATTTTCAAATAAAAACAGCTTACTGTCTCTATGCCTAGGGAATATTCACATTGAAAAAACCTCCTTAAATCCAATCAACACACTGTAAATCTGCACATTCATAATAATTTTCCTTCTCACGGCCCCATAACTCCTGAAAATTGCCAGCACAGACTTATTAACTAACCACCCTTAATTTCTAACTATAACAACAGATCAAACAATTTGGTAAAACGCGATTTGATCAAAAGAAACTTTAAAACCAGGAGATATAATTACTATCATCATCCCGTAAAACCACAGCCTACCGCCAAATTGAACTTTTTTCTTTTAAGGATTCTAAGGCTATTGACTAATAGTAGAGAAGGGCATGAAGTTTTTTTCAAATGTGTATTTGAGTAAGTTTTTCTTTTTGTACAGCCTTAGAAAAACAATGAAGACATAGGTGAGATCAACAGCTGGTTATTTTCACAGTAAGAAAGTGAAAAAAAGAAGTTCAGTTCAGTTTTAAAACAATCGTGAGTATTGAGAGAAAGAAAAAAAGAAAGAAAGAAGACACAGTTTCATCATACATGAAATAAATGTAAACAAAACTTTACACTGGTTCAATTTTCATTTGTCCTAATATTAATAAAACTATTGGCAGCAGGTAATTCAAAATGGTGTAAAGTAAGGTATACAAAAAGAAAAAACAACAACAAATATTTGGTTCTAGATGCAAAAGACTAATTTTATCGCTCGATAGCAAAAAACAAGTTCACAAAAACTGGAAATACCAAGAGAAGAAAAAATAGGCAATTGGATTTAATCCTAGAAAAATGGATTGTATAAACAGAGAAACTGTACACAATAGGCGTCGGAGATGAGAAAAATGATGAACTTAAAATATGCTTAAAAAGATCACTCACTTTATAAAAGTAAAATAAACTACTTTCGTTTGTTTTGTTTGTTTGTTGCGTTTTTTTACAAATACAGGCAAGAAGGCTGATTGTAT
Source organism: Trichobilharzia szidati (assembly GCA_944472155.2). Taxonomy (NCBI): domain Eukaryota; kingdom Metazoa; phylum Platyhelminthes; class Trematoda; order Strigeidida; family Schistosomatidae; genus Trichobilharzia; species Trichobilharzia szidati. The sequence goes on from OX235271.1 coordinate 134,806,055, forward strand.
TTTGAAAAGGTAGTCAATTACCTTTTTTTCTTCTTAAAAAGACAACTAATTTAATTCACAATTTTTATATTAGGCTTTCTATTTACTCCATCTAGTCCATTGTATGAAGTTGTTAGAATTGGTTTATCAGATTTAACTGTATCAGATGAAGGTGTAGATGAATCGAATAACTGTTTGATTATTCCTCTTTGTTCATTGGGTACTTTAAAATTATCAGGGAATTGAATATCAATTGTAATATACAATGAACCACGAAGTTTATTATTTTCAAAATTAGGCATTCCTTCATTCAGTTTACGAATGATTGTTCCTGGAGCTGTAACATAATCACTTGACAGAACAACCTTCAAAAGGAGAAAATTTAAAAAAAAACAAGTGTACACAATAAAAAAGAATAAATAAAAAGAAAGACTTTAGAACTTTGAAAATATATGCTTTTTTCTAAGAGGGATTCAATTTACCAAGCATTATAGATTTTCAAAAGAATGGATACTGAACAAAGATTGCTTTTTTAGATAACTTCATCATCAGGCTCTACAATTATATATACATTATAGTGAATGAATGCATTAGTGTTATGAACAACATTAATGTTGTTTAAATAACATCGAATCAATAATATCAATAGATTACAGTTCAATAGCACCAACACAAACTAAGCTGAATGTCAGAAAAATTAGGAAAGATAATATTAGAACTTCATGAATTTATAGTCTCTACTGAAGGCCAAGGCAGTAGTAGGGGCTGGACTTGCTTCTTTTACAAGATTTCTTAGGCGAAGTTCAACAATAGCGTATCACAAGTGTGCACGATCTAACGACCTTGAACGCGGACTAGTCGTTGGCTAACGGCACCTGTCATTATCATAGCTGAAATATCAATGCTATTCACCAAATTGGAGCCAAATTTCACGCAGATCACATTTTAAAGTACTGTTTGGACAGTGTGTTAATATCGCGTTAAGGTTAAGATAAGGGTTAAGGTAAGTATTGGGGTTAGGGCTCAATGTGATTATTTCATAAGACAAATTATTTATTGTATTATATATATATATATATATATGTACGACCTATGATCTCACAATCACTATAAGGTATTTTGTAGACTATGTTATTTCATCTCATTGGGTCAATAACGTCCTTTATTCTGCAGAGTCTGTGGCTTAGTAAGTTTGAACATCACCCTAATTCCCGTCTACGTAGGTTTCCGGGTGTCCCTTTCTTATATGACATTACTATAGGTTATTTATGTCATGTTCAATGATAACATTGCCATTTTTTCATTCAAGTTTTCTTTAACTTCCTAATGAATTTTATAGGATAGTTATTTAATGGCAATACTTCTATCTCTTTCATCTCCTTATTAGGCTGTCTAATGTGCTGATTTGAATTTCCACTCGGTTACTTAAGCATTTAACTAAGACTACTCTTGTGGATATGCGGTGAGATGGCCTAAAGTTGAGATTTTAACTGGAGTGTGATAGCTTTCAACAAACACTGGTGAACAATTTTCCTTGTGTCTGTTGTAATATTCGAAACTTATTGTTTGAGGAAATAAATACTATTTGCAACTTTTCCAACTGCGTAAATTTACCTTTCTACACACACACACATACAATACAAAAATGAACATGATAAGCAATTACTTACGTGATGGCCATCTAAATGTGGGAACGATATATGATATCCATTCAGTGCTTGAACAAGCGTTAAAGTCAGATTAGTGTACAGGTCATCACCTCGTCGGTGAAAAATTTTATGTCTAAAATATCCAAATAGTAAGTAGTGCTCATAATTATTGCGTTGATTATATATATTTTTTTCAAGAAATATAATTAAGAAAAAATAAAAAGATTAATAGTAGTCAAAAATAAATCACTCATATATCTACAATTTTAGGTATTGCGTTTTCTGAGTTTGATAGTCTACTAGCGAAGCCTTCATTGTCTCCCTGGACATCTTTAGCACCATCTCTCAATCACGAGTTAGATATTTTACAGGACATAAATCTAAGGTGTGGTACCTGCAGCATATGAGACTGACAAAGATAATTAGAACAATTAGTGAAATAATGAGATATACACAGAATTAACGCAACCTATGTCTTTATTTTGAATTCCATGCCAGCGTGAAAAAATGACAATTATTTTTAAAAATGGATTTGATTGACCTATCCTACTTAGGCTGATATTGCTTATCGAGGAAGACAGTGCCTCGGTATTCGTGACATGCCACTTAGCTATCTTAATCGACAGAGCCTCACAAACCCATTGATAAGCTCTTCCGCCTTAACTAACTCTGTCTCAAGCCTTTGATTATATATATATATATATATATATATATATAATTAATCAGTCTGCGGCTTGAAAGTGGTTTTCAAAAAGTGAGCTCTTGGTCTATAAATACAAAACAATTTATGTTATCTCCAACTAAATAAACAAAATGTTCTCATACTTTTGCTGTCGAATACGGAATTTCAAATCACCCGAATCACCATCTGGGTGTGGTTCCCCTTCGCCCAAAAATGGGTAAATCTCGCCATCTCTCATTCCTGGTTCAATTTCCACATCAAGAGTTCGGTCTTCAGATACAAAACTAATAACGAAAACAAAAAGATTGAACATAAACATAACAGAAATTTTCTTCATACACTATTTAAAAACAGATTCTTATACGAAGGATGAAACTTGGAAATGAAGAAATAAAACCCAATATATAAAATTCCATAGCTGCGTCATTTATGCCTACTGAAGCCATCAAACTAGAAAGGGGAGGCTATATATATATATATATATATATATATATATATATATCAGTTTAGCCAACGAACGATCTGTCGCTCTACATGCTTTGACTTTCACTTTCAAATGTTTTAACATAAGCCTGCATGTTATCTGTGCTGCTTGACGATGAAGCGAACTCGGTACTTTTTGTCAGTAGTTGCGAGAATTTCCTTCTGAAGAACAAGACACACAAGTGGTTGGTTAATCCCACTGCTAAATGGACTCTCGCTTGCGTTATTGTCAGAGAACTTGACCGTTTCCTTTCGGAGACGTTCCCTATTACATATTATTTAAATATTAGTGGTCCTGGAAACTTCCTGTAGTTTGTGGATGAGTTTACATTTTAGACTAATTGCTCATTAGAATAACTTTTTTCTGATTTGGCTTCTGAAATCTGTCTAAATCTAAATGTCTGATAGATGCTTGTACTACTAAAAGATCCATAAGCACTAAAATAACTGCATAAGCGGAAGCTTAAGTTATGCAGCAGGAAAAGATATATTTTAGGCTGACGACACATGTCAGGCTAATGTAGTAGAAATATCAGTAAAGTATGAGTGACCGGTTGGTAAGTGCTGCATAACTTGTCCAATTAACGTTAACAAAAACCTACATGTGGAATTTCCTGCATAAAACCGAAATTGTAGATGTCGTAAAATGAGCACAATGGTAACGAGATTCTTGACTGGATATGTGGTAGCTTATGAAGCACACGTTGAGTCAGTGACACTCAGTGATGTTCACCACTTTTTTTCATCTGATACAAAGTCGAAAAAATTAAAGTTGAATTTAATACAATATGAAAACAAATACTTAAAAAATGAAGTTGATTGGTAGTAGTCACTGGTTCAAAAGTTTCGTGTTTTATGAATAAATAGAAGTCCAAAATGCTCAAGCCACAATACCGAAATCCTGACCTAAGCTATACACAACTGTATGCGAATTCTGGGAACCCTCACATTTTAAGAACTACGAAAATACTTTGTTTACATCCCATTCTATCCAGATTTCCTCATCACAAATTGTAAACGATTAAGCCTTCATGAGTGAAGTACAATATAAAGGTGTATAATGCGAATTAACTTTGTGAACTGTGTTGAATAATCTTACTTAATATTTGGGCAATCATTGCAGACTTGCTCTTGATGCATCTGGAGACGACCATGGCCCAAGACGGTTGTACGTAACTCCATGTGACAGTTGCATTTCCGAGTTCCAGGTGCAGGGACTTTAATCAGTTTACGTCTGGTCACCTCGAAAGAAACTCCTACATAAAGCTCTTCGAGAGTAACCCATAAGTCCATAACAATATCACCACCGCGGGGTTCTTCGGGGGAAGACTGAGTAAAACCAAATGGATTGAAGTCATGCATTCCTTGGTTTTTCAAACCTTCCTCACCATATCGATCATAAATCTCACGCTTATCATCTTTGCTAAGAACCTAAATTAACAGAAGTATTTTGGAAGAAAAATACATTCCTTAAAAACAAATACAAGACTTTAATGTTCAAAATGCAGAATATTTCATCTCTATTCATCCAGGAAAATAGTAATAACAATCAGGAGCATAAGAAACACAAAATAACCATAAGTGATAAACAATTTGTACTCCCGTGAGATTAGCAATGAAACAACTATCGTGTGAGGGTTGTTCAAACTCAGGTAGTTATTTTTTAGCTGGATTCCACTTCGTATTTTTGGTACAAGTATGGAATTTTCAGCTTGTGATATCGGTAGTCCAAATTTCGCAGGCCAACCATTGGTATCAGGTGTGCGTCGGCAGAAGATAGAACCCCGGACCATGTGCATGGTGGGCAAGAGTCCTAACCGCTGGGCTGCCGACGCACAAGCCAGAGTAAATGCATCTGTGCCACAGAGTGATTCTGAACCATATCATCCAGTGCATAGCCATGGATTTTTGGAATTTCCGGACGCCAGCCAGGCACTCTGAATCTCTCTGCACTACTCAAACAAACAGCAAAGACTTAAGTGAGCAATGACACTTTTTGGTTCGACTAATCCCAACTCTCTCCAGTGTAAGCATTTTACGTGACGCGTTTTTAAACTCAAACACATTTTTTCGTCAGTCTAAGATGTTCCGGTTAACATCACAGACAAAGTGACAGTTCGGGCAAATTGTTCCAAAATAATATTTACCATGTCACCATATAACTGTTCTGATAAAATTTCAGAATACCACAAAACAAATTTCGCCGAAACTACCTCATAAGCTCTATTTAAATCCTTGATTTTCTGGTCGGCATTCGGATCGTCAGGGTTTTGATCAGGATGTAATTTGGAAGCGAGCGACCTGTACGCTTTCCTAATTTCACTTTTGCTGGCGGTGCGAGGTACATTAAGTATGGAATAATAATCAGTTCTGCATTAGAAAGACAAATTATTTGTATCTACTAAAATACCAACCCAGAGAGAACCGGAACTAGTAAATAAACTAGGAAATATAATGTCAACGAGGGGAATCCAAGGTTCATATCGGCCTCGTCGATATGTAGCAATCTGATTCGTCGAGAAGTACCTTGCACTCGAAAAAACAATAACTAGGACGCCACGAGTGAGGTCTGCAGAAACCAAAGAAACTCAGCATTTCTACTTTTATAGATAGATAGCAAGAATTTACTGTGTGTGTAATAGAATATGTGAGCAACAATATAATAAATAGTAACAAAGAAAGGAGAACAAAAGCTAATGGGAACTATTTGTTAGAGTGCCGCAGTAGGTTGATCGTGTCATACCTAACGGATTTCTCATCACATAACAGCTGTGCCAGATAAGGTATTGTGGAGTTTTTATACTTGGTAGTCCTGGCATATAGCTTCCTATAGTTACTTCTAGTTCTACCAGATGATATGCAAGGAGAGGGCTGCGTATAGAGAGGGTGTTGCATTGACAGATGAATTATTACTAACACTATTGGGACACGGCTTCAGCAATACATCTCCATTGAACTCAAATCTATGCTATCACTTTCACCCGTTCACTTGACTGCTAACAAGCTTTCACTTCCTTTCGAAACTTTCACCCACAACGTCGCCATCAAACTGCCAACTCATCCCCAATAGGGTCCTTTTCAAGGGACTGGTGTGTGACGGCGTTTGTACATGTAGATTCAATCCACATTCTTCTACATATTTATTGAGCGATGGATTCTTGGTTGTTTCACTGGCAGAGTTCATTGTTGCTAATCCTTTCCATCCATCCATCTGGTTTCCAGTATTAAGCGATAATGAAAGCACGTAGTTAATCGGAAATGCACTTAATTTCAGTAAAAAGTTTGAGCTTTGTGGAATAGATCAAATCAATTATAATTATATTTCTATAGCTTACAGATAACTTTTGATCGAAATATTACAAAAAATAAAAACTTATCACTGTGTGTAAACCAGTGAAATATAATCATAATATATATGGAAATGCACGTGGTGACACAAGCTCCAAATCTCTTGATTATATAGAAACTCTGACTTGATTCAGATCTCATGGGTGGTGCTGACAGCAACAGATTTTCACACTGAATTCGGACTAATGAACGGCTGTCTTGACATTCCAACCCGATCCGGTTGGCTTTAGCATCTTCATCCGTGTCATTCTTGGTTGAAACAATGCTGCCCAAGTGGAAAGTGTTAGAGATAAGTTCCTTTAGATTTTATTATGGATAAAATTTATTTTGATAAGGTCAAACAGTTTTGCATGGTAATATTTACTGATGAGGTTTAGAGCGTAATCTAGTGCTCATAATTAGCATGATTCCACGTCAATTCGTCGCCTTCGCAGGCACCCTAACAAGGTACACTTTCTTCCATTTGGCAAGCACATTTCCTTATATCCGGATTTTCACAGTAGTGGCGTGAAAGTATGAAGTGAGGTTGAAAAGGATCAGAGAAGTTCGTTCATCCAGCTGAATTAGGCTTTATCGCTTTCAGGGGTCGGTTTGTTTACTTGTGCCGTCTGAATTGGATTGAAGACCATTGGGTTATCAAGGAACAATAGTGCAACTGTGCGTTTTGGTGTGATTGTATACCTATGTACTTTCTTCAAAGCATAATTAATAAACACGTCTTCGAACAGATGTGAGGGCTATATTCCCCTTTCTCTAGTTGTGGTGATGTCAGAAGCAGTATGACTACAAGGTCGGGCGGGCTAGGGTAAATAGTCAGCAGGTAGTATGACCACGCCTCAGGTATAGCAGGAAAGATGGCCACATAACAACTGTGAGCGTTATTCCTAGTTGAAGCCGATCAGGAGCAAGCTAGAAGCCATTCAAACAGCCTAACTGGTTTCCTGGAGGGCTAATGGGTCCGTCGTCAGTGCATATAAGGTGTTCCCCCGAACCTTCCGATTTCTCAGCCTACAATAATTTGATGGTCCTTAAGACTTCTACTTTGTCATTAGTCGATATTCAGTGGTAGCTCGGTATCTGCTGGTGGTATTTATAGACGAGTTGGAGGTGGTACTCCATTGGACAGTCCTTTGGAGTGACCAGCATAGTGTTCGCTTTATTTCACCACTCTGATAACTGGGTTGCCTTCTACATCTTTCAGTGCATTCCCCTCTCCTGCTCTCTCTGGACAGAGACCTGGGTATTTTGCATAGCAGTCTGAGATCCTTCTTACCTGGGGCCTGTACTGTCTCAGTCACCAGTGTCCCACAGAATTGCTGTTTGTCCTTCTAATCACTCCTTTTCACTCTTTGTTCAGTGCGCTATACGGTGAACTCATCTTTCCTTGCGTTGTTTACGTTTGTACTGGTTCATCTCCTCTCCCTGTCTTTTCTATTCTTTTCACCGAAGACGGTTGTTCAGGTTTCCTTTGTCATCACTTTGGGGGGAATTCCGGGGTTCTCTCACACAGTTTTCCTCAGCATTGTCTAGTAGCTCTGACTTTTTGATGATGACCACTGTTTAGGTGTATTCGTAGCTTCTTCTAGTATATGAGTATTGAACTAGGATTGTGATCTATCTCAGGTTTGTTTGAAGTCTTTCGGCTTGACCTGTTCTGTTTCAGCCACTGCATGCATAAGTTTCGCCGAAGATACTAAGTTAAGGACTTCAAGCAAAATATGAATCAAAACCAAATTGTTCGAAGTAGATTTGCATTAAAAACGAAAAATGTTGAAGACACTGCTAAGTTTGTTTTATTTAGAAAAAATACATCAAGTAATTATGAAACAAATCTTCAGTCTTGGGATTACTCGGCGAACAACGACAAAGAGCATAACGGCTGGACTAAAGCTTCCACTGAAGTCTAGGACGAACCACTAAATTGTCTGATTTACATAAAAGTGTAAAGAAGGATATCAAGTACACTTTCGGCATTTAGAAGTATGGCATTAGACGTAGCCGGCTCTTTACGCCAAACAGTAGTCTGAACCAGTATCTGCCCTATTCCTAATTCTTTGTGCAGTAGGCTGCTTCTGGACTTTCCTGAAATTGGAATGAGTCTGTCTGATTTTTCGTACGTTCAAGTGATCAATCCACATCGCCTTGTAGAGGGGCTTGTGCTTGCCTACATTGCCTCGAATAAGCAAATCCTTAAAGGCAACGAATTGTGAAAAGAGTCCTCTGTTCCGATCCATTTCTCTGAGCACTTCCCGACCCACAATGCTTTCCTCCCCGTTTTTCTACTCCTAGTTCGCCAGGATTTATACCGTCTACCAGAATTTCGATGTTGCTGTCTGATTGGAAGCTTCTCAATTACCGTCTTTTCTTGTCTAGGAAATGGACCAACCAGAGTTGTCTTATGGATAGATAGATATAAAACCGACGGACTCATCCTTCATAACGTCTACGTCATCACTCGGTGTATGCAGAATCCTTTGTTTCATGTACATTATGGATTCCTTGTGTAGATATAACTAACCCTGTTGTATATACTCTGTCAAACAGCGGTCTGAGAAATCGAAAAGATCCTGTATAACGATGGTGGCTAGCAAGCAGCACTAGCAATCACAACGTCTGTTACTGCCTCAAGTGTCACTATCAGTTCAACCAAACGATGTTTGTTATAAAAGTTCGAAAATGCCTTCTTCACTGAATCTACGAAATTTTCAGCACTGTACAATTCTAAATTCGCTTCGCTTTCGTTCGGAATTAGTTGTCCCTATCCTTTGGGAAATCGATCTCCACTCACTACATAAGAGCCCCTAATGCTATTAATGACGTCGCCATAACCTCAGTCTTAGTGCGAGAGTGGCTGTAGACCGGTTGACCGGAGTAGATCATTGACTATCCATTTAGCAATTAGGAAAATCCACTTCTATCTCACCCACTATCACAGACTGCTGACAATTCTTAGTGACTGCAACAGGGACTTCTAATCAGCCCACTTCTGACAGGATTTCACTCCTTATCGTGAACGGAGTTCCCCAGGATGTGTCATCTTGCATTAATCAGCTGGGACAAAAATGGTGAAATCCATCTTCATCAACTAAATATTAGCTTCATATCATCAACAGCCTTCACCACCGTTTCTACAGAAGACTTAATACTGTTAAAGACTTACTCAGGCTGTTCACTGATGTTACCTTCGAACAGGTGTTGTTACTGGTGGTGAATATGGATTCGACGTTCAATCAACTTATTTACTGGAACCAGATTCCTGTTCGTTGGAGGCAGTGATTCTTGTCGTGGTTTTGACGTTTACTCGCTGACGTAAGGCCAGAGCAATACGATTACAAGGATTAGTGTACATCATACCAACGTAATTTTTAGACTGTTTAAGTGTAATGATAGTGACCACCTGTGAATCACATGGTCAAGCTGCTGCGTATTTAACTTGCAATATTGGTTCATTCTAGTTTGATCAAAAAGTCTTCGCAGTTATTGACATCTCAGTTCATCAAGAGCGTCCTGGACCACATGTCTCAGAAACTACAGCTGGTTAACGCTGCATAACCCATGAACACCAGTGAGCCTGCAGAGATCACCAGACAGTTGTTTAGCACAACGTTATCTGCAACAGAGACACTGAAACCGAACGAATGGGAAAAGAAAACCGAGGATTTGCAGCGTGAAATAGTGGCACTACGAACGAGTGCCATTAAAGACAGATGCTTTGAATGTGGCAAAGAAGGAGACTGGAGGACGTACTTCCCAGAAATTTTCATACGGCATGATATATTTTTTCATTCTTAACAGACTCGAAGTAGTAGGAGCTATTGAGAGGGCGGCAATGTATTGCAAGTTGGTAGTAAATAGCCAAGAAGTCGTATGTCCCATACGTACGGGTAGGGGGTTTCACTAATAGATAGGAAGCCATGTCAGCGCGTGTTCACTGACAGTTCAAACGGTAGGTGGACACGCGTTAAGCATCGCCGGCACGTCAAACTGTAGAGTTTTTATTGGTGGTCGCGAAGTTATTTTCCCGTTCATTGTTGTGCCCGAGTTACGGCGAACAATACTTGGCGCTGATTTTCTGCGTGAGGTTGGTGCGGTAATTACCATGAAAGAGAGGGCAGTGATAACGAAGTACGGACCTATCAGCATGTATGAGACAAGCGAGATAGGAGGCGTTGGGCATCGAGAGGACAGAATACGATCATCTATTCACTGGAGATGGGGAGCCCTACGGTTATTGTGATAAGGCGGGGTATTAAATCCCAGCGGCCGGTCGGAAAACGTCAAAATCCATGTCGCCAGTAGTCCAATGTCAGTTAGAGGGTGAAGTAGAGCGACAAGTGAAACAGATATTACACGACGATATTATTGAAGAAGCTGAGAGTCCGTTTAAACCTCCAGTTCTTTTGGTGAAGAGGGCAAATAGGAAGCACAGATTCCATGTTGATTTTCTACAGTTAAACAGTATGACAGAGTTGAAACCGTGTGCCATGCCAATTGTATTAGAGAACTCATATCGTTTCCAAAGCGCGAAGTTGTTCATAGTACTCGATCTCTGACGGGAAAAATGACATATACCGAAAAAACGGAGCGAAAGCGATAAGATGGCGTTCATCATGGGTTGGAAACAATATCGGCTTAAACGCATACCATTTGCACTAGCAGGTGCACCGTTTACCTTCAGATGACTGATGAGAAACTTGAAGAATGTAGAGGTGCACGGGGATGATCTCGTTATCTACAGTTAAAACATGCGCGACCATATGAACCATGTCGAGGTGGTGTTAAAAAGCACTGAAGAGTTTGCAGTGCGCATCAACAAAACAAAATCTCAGAGAGCCAAATGAATTGCTACGCTGTTGGGTCATAAAGTAGACAGCGGTGAGATAAAACGGCTACCGAGGAAAATCTTGTCAGAAAAGACCATCACAGCCTCGAATTCCAAGAGGAAGCTAAGGCAGTTCCTGGGGAGAGTAGCGTTTTTTAATCGATTTCAGAAAAACTTCAACGAGATAGCAGCCCCCTGTACAGGCTATTAGGTGAGTCGAAGTGCGTTTGGTCGGAAGATTCCCAGAAGATATTCGACAGCACTAAACGGCGTTTAAACCATCAGAAATGACGCTAAAACAGCCTGTAATCGGAAAACAGTTCACAGTGTGCACAGATGCCCTTGACTACGGCAGTGAAGCAGTACTTAGACAGAGTGAAGCAGATGTCGAATACGCCGGTTGCGTTTTGACACACACAGAACAGAAATATTCAACAATAGGAAAAGAATTTTTGGCAATAGCGGGGGCGGTAGACAAATGGAGACCGTATTTACTCGGCTAACCGTTCCACATCGAAACCGAAATATGTGCTGGGATGTTCGCAGCGCCAGTTGAGGAAAGGAGATCGGTGCATACGGATGCCTCTATAGTCAATTCCAGTTACGGCTTTAATCGACTTGTTTTATATAGATGCAGTGGCAGTCAGTACCTCCTGGTGACGGCGGAATACGCTACACAATGGGTAGACCTCATCGTGATCCATGATCAACGCGCAAGTAGTGTAACTGATGCGATGGTTCAACATGTCGTTACAGACCATGGTGTACCGAAGACGATGCCGACAGATCCGGGTCCTTGTTTTAAAAGTAAAGAATTTACTCCCCGTTTTCAACAGCTGGGTATCAAAATGACCAGAACAACACCATCTCATACGCAAACGAATGGTCTGACGAAGGGAAAAAACCGTATCCTGAAGGAGTGGCTGGCCTCGAAAGGAGACAGCTGGGAGACAGAGCATCCATTTGTTTTAGTAGGATATAACGCGTCCACCTAGGAAACAACAATGAAATCACCCTTTCAGTTGATTTACTGGGGGAAACCACGGCTACCAATACACAGCACAACCTGCCCCCTATCAGGAGTGGAATGTGATGACACTGAGGACGAAATGGAAAGATGCCATCAGAAATGTAAATCTTAAACAGAGGAAAGACGCCACATAACCTGAACGGGGAGAAAAGATGCTATGCGTAACCTCTGAGGTTGGCGATCAAGTAAAGTGGTAAGAAAGAAACTACGCGGCTAAATGTGGGCCAGGTTCACGGAAACTCCTTCAAAAGTGGGAAGGGACATAAACTGTCACTGATAGTACCGTTAGTACCACCAAAGGCGGAAATAAGCAGAAACGAGCTAACGTCAGCTTACTTTAGGAATGGATTCAATGTGAAAAGGAAGCCGGGACCAAGGTACAACAAGAACGAGTATCACCGAGAATATCGGAGAGGCTCCGTTCGCATTTATCTGATGAGGGAACGAGTGTGGCATGTGCTACTATTATGATTTATCAGAGGTACATTAATAGACGCTTTTTGGCATAAAAATATCAGATCGCAAGCAGATAGATTTAACGTCAAGGAAAACAAACGATTCGGTATTTTGGTGAGACATGGGACAAACAGAAGGAAGAAAAAATAACACAATATGAAGGACAGAGGTATCACATTACGGAAGATATGTGCAAATGGCAGTTTGCAGATAAGGAGTACATGAATTCATTACATAGAGACACTGTAATGACAGAAGGCAAGAGTCAGGCAACAGATCGTTTATTGAGGAAATCAACAGATATTTATAGATTTTCATGTACATTATTGTAGATTATTGTTAGCAGACAAACACAGTCTTCTGATTGGTTGTTTCTCACTGAAATTTAATCTTTCATCTCTTTGTGGCCGTTTCTTGGATGTCACATCATCTATCTGCGCCATCATCTATCTATTCGCCTACACAAAGTCTGCTGTTAGTCTTTGTTCCTGTTTTTCTCATGACCAGTATTTGGGAGTAAACATTGACGCAAATTACTGTCTACCAATTTTGGATATCAGACAGCTCTCACCATAATACTGAATTCCAAATAAACATTCCGTTACAAAGTCTCTTGTCTTCTGCTGTTACACCAAAAGTTCTAATATCAGAGTTGTTTACTTCCATTTTGCAAGACTGCATACGGAGCCGAAATTAACAATTTCACTCTGTCCCAAAAAGACACTGCTACTGTAGAATAAGTTCAAGGATGAGTAAATATGTAATATGACGGAGAAATTATTTATTTAGAGTCCACTTGGATAGTTTACAACCATGACTGCTTCCGTATGGAACAATTTAGGGTATACCATCAGCATGTTTTATATTTTGGTAATCCTGTTAATTTCAGTTAGCAACCTTACATAGGATTTCTCAATTTTAAGTGCGAACGGAGCCGAATTCGCATCAAAAATCGTGTATTTACCTCCTGAATAAAAATTTGCAGAATAAGGGATTCCTATCATGAGGTATCTGTGACCATACAGCTAGATAACTTCAAGCGAATTTCCGCTATTTATCCTTGGATTACTTGAACTAGTGATAAGAAATTTCGGAATTATATTAAGAACCTATACCATTCCGTTACCAATAGGACATGCACTGGTCATTGAGCGTGTGTTGCAAAAGCACTAATGGTAAACCATTAGTGACATTCAGCAATAAACAGCTGGAACTTCCAGCGACTCATCCATCAAACATTCGAGCCGAAAGCATTTCACTGCACACTCAGATTTGTCGAGTAGTCCCGCTTCGGATTGATTTAGGCATGGTTCTTAGGGGGCCACCAAAACATCATCCGTAAAATCTCCGGCGGGAGTTACAAAATAAGGCCATGTGTTGCCAGTTAGTATGATGGGGCCCCATTAACTCTACCGAGTGATCTGTTTAGGTGTATGGCCTTTACAACTCACCATGCTATGGCTGCTCAGATGTAGTAAGTAAATGAGAAATTTAGGACAGAGAGAGCAACCGAGTGGGAAGTATGTCTTCCTTATGACTTGTACGGCCCTCTTTATCTATTGAGTGATGAATGCCCTTCTGTGTGCTTGACTAGGTATTCCCCGCTGCACTGGCCCTCTGCTGTGCTTTTGGAAATGAAGGTTCGTAAACACCATTGGTCTTCCATAATATCACAGGTAGGCAATCTGAGTAATTACTTTAATAAGAAAGGCGGTTTCTGAATCAGCACTCGTTATACAGGCAGTAGCTGATGAAGTAGCGGTATTGTGCAGTTCTACTGCCTGCTTTCATCGTTGATATATGATAGAAGCCTCAGAAGTGATGAAAATCTTGATGTGTAGTTAAATGGAATATCGTCCTAACTGAAGGAAATGGCCCGCTGTTGCTCATGTTTATATCATACTGGACCGGTCACGCGCTTTACATGAAAATTGAATAATCCACTTTTCTCCTCATCTGAAGCCCTCCTGGAGGAAAGGTCTCCTAGATGAAGGCACAGTGTAAAACCTTGGCAAGGAGAATGTTCCCTCCTGTGGTATCAGAGGGACAGTTACTATATGTTGTCTTCATCAGACACCTACTGGATAACTCAAGCTTTATTGTCCTTATTTTTGCAAAGATAATAATAATGGCTTTATTCCAAACAGTATTTGTGGTACAGGTATGGAATTTTCAGCGTTCATTACAATATTGCATCTAATTACCTCATAAATTTTATAAGGATTTAGAAATATAAAGCAACAACAACAAAAAGAAAAAGAGAAATAAAAGAAATAAAATAAAAAAGAACAGCATTACATTCACATATTTAAACAGTGCACCACAGGATACGATATATAAAATTAGTCTGTAATAGCATATGTGAGCAGCAATATAATAGTAACAAAGAAAGGAGAACAAAAGCTAATGGGAACTATTTGTTAGAGTGCCGCAGTAAATTGATCATGTCATGCCTAACAGTTTTCTCATCACATAACAGCTGTGCCAGATAAGGTATTGTGGAGTTTTTACACTTGGTAGTCCTGGCATATAGCTTCCTATAGTTACTTCTAGTTCTACCAGATGATATGCAAGGAGAGAGCTGTGTATAGAGAGGATGCTCAGGGTCTGACAATATAGTATTCGCTAGTTTCTTACATGACATTATATGTCTATCCACTATGGTGTTAACCAGTTGGTTTAACGATATCCCACTTGCCCTACTAACAGCTTTTAGTGCCCTACGCAGCGAAGCAAAGTCTTTCTTAAGTAGTCCTGGAAAGATTAATGGGGAGCAGTAAAGAGGGATGGGTAGAATACAGGAATTGACAAACTGAGAAAGTAAAGACTGCTTTATACCAGACTGCCTAAACTTCCTAAGGTAGAACGTTAAGCGAAACATCTTTCTAGTCACTAGCAAGATGTGAGAGGACAAGGAAAGATCGGAGGAAATACTCAGTCCAAGGTACTTGACATCTGATGTAGTTTCAACCTCTCTGCCGTCTATGATAGTGGGACCATGTGAGCTAGCTAGTTGTTGAAGGTCACTTTTTCGTCTGAAAGTAAAATTTACTACCTGACATTTAGACGGATTCAGCTTAAGACCGTTTGAAGAGGACCACTGACTAATTTCCGAGAGAAAGTTATTTAATATGGAACAGTCTGACTGAGAGTTGACAGGCATGGAGACAGAGAGGTCATCAGCATACTTGACAAAAGTGGCTACATCAGAATGGGGCAAGTCATGTAAGAAAAAAGAAAACAGAAAAGGAGAAAGAACGGCACCTTGAGGAACACCAGCTAAAGTAAGTGAGATAGAGGAGGACTTTCCATTGTAGACAGTGTACTGCTTCCTATCAGAAAAGTAGGAATACAACCACTTATTTATCCAGCTCTCACTCTGTGTTGCAGCAAGCTTACTTAACAAGAGAGACCTAGGTACAGAGTCAAATGCAGATGTGTAATCAAGGAAGGCACACCGAACATATTTGGCTCCTCTATCTAAACTAGAGACTATATTATGATATAGAACTACAGCGGCATCTAGGGTACACCCACTATGTTTATAGGCAAACTGGTTGGGGTCGTTAAAAGGCTTTAAAGAGGGTTCAAGATTAAGTAAAATAAGTCTTTCCATAACTTTTAAAAAAGGTGAGATAATAGCAATGGGTCTAAACTTGACAGTAGGTCCACTTGTTGATTTGGGCACTGGAACAACCTTGATATTTTTCCATGAGTCAGGAATAAAACTTTTGGAAAAAGATTCATTGAAAATGTCAGTTAATGGGTAACATAAGATGTCAGCACACTTCTTAAGGATAACAGCAGGAACTCCATCAGGACCAAGGGACTGGGTAGGTTTGAGAGATTGAAGACACTTGAGGACATCATTCGTGTTAAAACATGAAAAGCAGTCATTATTTATACTATTAGATTTGGGAATCATAACATCTGCAGGGATACATATGAAGGATTTATTTAGCATATCAACATCGACAGAAGTATCATTCATTATTTGCTTACCACCTGTGATTTCCTTTAAAAGCTTCCACATATTAGATGAGGATTTACATGAAAGAAACTTCTGGTTATAGAGAGCATTTAATCTTTGTAATTCGGCTTTAATCAAAGTGTTTATTCTCTTAACACCAGATTTATTTTTCGTTTTGTATAACCTCTCTTTTTGACGGCGAAGCTTTTTGAGTTGAGATGACGCGAAACGGTCGAACTTTAAGAAGATTGTCTCTTTAGGGCAACAAACATCAAGACAGAAATTGAGATAATGTGTTATGTTACTAATTGTGTTGTCAAGAGCTTGTTCAGTAAACAGGTCCCAGTTTGTGTCTTTTAACATTGTCCTTAGATTCTGTATGTTATCATGTGAATAGCATCTGTGTTGTGTTTTCTTTCCAAGGTGGGAGAAGACCCTTTTGTGCAGCTTTCCATATACCTTGGGCAATACTCTTATGATGCAGTGATCAGAGTTAAGTAGTGGGGCTCTTTTCCGAGCTTCAAATATTCCTATGTCATTTGTGAACGCAAGATCTAGAATATTATCCATTCGAGTCGGGAAGTTGACAATGTTATCATGACCAAGTGAAATAAGGAAATTGTGATCACTAGAATTGAAATCTCCAGTAACAATAGATAACGAGTTTCCGAAGGAGGTGGCAGCAAAGGAGGTAAATTCATCAGCAAATAAAGACAATTCAGTGGAATTGCATCCAGGTGCAATATAAATGTTCGAGATGTATATGTAGTTATATTTTGACAAATGCTTAGGTCGACATTTGACGGTGAGGCAGTCGATGTTGTCACTAGAGAATTTGAAACATACTTTATTAGATGTACACCATTGTGAATTTATGAAGATGGCGACACCTCCACCACGTTTCTTCCTAGAACTGCATCGATCTTGTCTGAATAGTTTGAAATCATTTAGATACACTAGATTGTCATCGTACAGATCGTGTAGCCATGTTTCTTGAAGTGATATGATCCCAGTATTTCGATATATAATGGAAGACACAAGTGATTGAAGATAGTTAATCTTGGCTGGCAGGGAGCGACAGTTAGTACTCATGATTGCAGGAACGGTCATAAATTGAATAGGGGTGTTTTTTAAGGCTCTTTGCCACCCGGCGTGATGCTTTTTTTGTCTTTTTTGTGGCATTTCCGATCAGTAGGTTTTAAGGATATTAAATACTCACGAGGATAAATAATCCGATTTGAGGACATATTAGAATAAAATTTAATTATTTAAAATAAAATTGGAAGTGAGCAATTAGATGCAATATGATTTGTAATGATTAAGGTATTTGGTAGCCCAAGATTTAAGCAGGCCGCCAAGGTCATAATGGGGGCTATGCGGAGCGAAGAAGATTCACAAGGATTGCAAGATGCCGTAACAGTCATGAAGAGCTGGGAAACTGGATATCGATCTCGTGTAAATAAATGACAGTTCCCCACTGGTATGAGATTAATCCATTCCACTAGACGATACAGTGCTCCGGATGAGAAATGAGGAAGCACAGCTGATATAACCCTTTAATCTATGTGTAGGTGGATGGATGTGATTACGAAGCCGTGCAAAACGCGCCCATGGCTTTTCCCGCGATTCACGACTTTGCCATATCGCTCCTGCGGATAAGCCTTAACCTCGCAAGGAAAGCGCAGAAAAGGCCATCCACCGGTAAAACCACTGACTGCATCCTGATCCATCTAGAAGAGTGTCACTCATATGTTGAGAATTGGAGGCTGATTTGACAACACTTCGTGAAGATTCGAAGTCAAACGAACAGGCAGATTTTGCCAGGAGAACACTGCCGTAATTCAAAACATAATGTTTTCTTAAGAACGTACTGCTTGCTGAGATGGACGCTGTTCCGGAAGGTACTAATTCCAAGAGAAGGCTAAGTGATTAAGTCAGCCTAAATGATCAAAACACTCTCTTCCCTTGATTTTAATAGGAGGTTAGATCTAATTAAACACATACTTGTAACACCTTAGTTGAATTTACCACCCTTACATTTCGCCCCATTTTAAAGAAGCTGCATTATTCATTCCTAGAATTTTGAATCCCATTAAAGAACCAAAAATTGACAAAACTGCCTTCTAACTTGTCTTTATTAAACATTCCTGGTTGTTCACAGATGAAGAAGATTCACAAAATAAAGTGAACTGCTGCCACTTTGCCTAAGCTTCGCGTTTGCTCCTCTCAGACTTGCATTTAGATGACAAAAGATGGCGAGTTCTGTAGAATTCACACAACTGTCTGAATATTCACATTCCACTTTAGTTTTTTTTTGTTATTTCACCTCTGTTTGTATTTCTCTTCTGCCCTTTATATTTCTTTCATTTCGACTTCTTATTTAGTCTTTCATCATTTTCCTCCTTTTTAGCCCCTGTTACTGAAAAGATAACTGGAGATCCCAACAAACCATGCACTTCCCCATAAAATGGGGTTATCTGTCCATCTGCTGTAACCAATAGGTCTACAACAACTGAGGAATACATCCACTTTACAAAATATAACATAGGACCGGGACAGGTTGATAACATTGAGAAGACGTCACCACGTTTGTAAAAGCTTGTAGCAAACATACTGGATCTCAGACGTTTTCCTCCCTCACCTAACCAATAGACCTACGCACTTGGAAACGCCCAGTGACTATAGTAACCATGATCAATATCTGTTATTTGTCCCTGGAATCGAAGAGAGAAATAAGGAACTGAGTTCCATACATGAAATCCAATTTCACAGATATCGGTTTACAAAATTCCAGCTTACTGAATTACTACTTTTGCTGCAAGATATAAGGATTCCAATGTCGCCCCACGACGTCCTCTCATCAAGGAAGTAACCACAAAAGCTTCAATATATGATGAAAATTTAAAGTTTTTCTTGAACTACAGAAATTTCATTGAAGCTCTCTTAGGATGGCGAACATTGTTTATTGAAGGTATTTGTTTAGCCGCATTCAGTTTCGATCATATTATTAGCGTTGTTTTAAGAGTTCACATACTGGCTCGCGATATTTGCGTGGTCTCAAACCTGTGAGTGGCGCCGTGTGGTTGCATTTTGTAAAAAGGTCAACAGGGCCGTGTCAGTTTTGGTATATATCAGTGAATTATGAGGGCATTACCCTTTGTTGAGCTTGTGGACAGGACTGATTCTGTCACTGGTTAGCTTAGCGCGTTGTTAATTTCACTTAATGGATTACTGACAGGTTTTAAATGAATGGGCCGAACAAAAGCGATTTCTTACGATCATCTTCCTCAGTAATTACGGCTGAAAAACACAGTTATTCTGTTCTGAATTTTCATTGTGATGTATAGATCAAGACATTGAAAATTGCAGATCACTAGGCCACCAACTGTGTTAAGTGTGCAGTACTGCACATTGCAGACTTTTTGGGACAGACTTCGGTTCAAATACTCAAAATCTGCAATGCGCCCGAAGTTTTTTGCCCCGAAAAGTCTGCAGTGCGCCCGAAGAAAATGCTAGCTGGGGTCTTAAGATATTCTAAAATGTCAAAAAGGTTTTCGATTTTACAGTCGTAGAGGTTGCTTGGAACGCCTAAGGAGATTAGTTGTATTGACAGTAGTTTATCAATAAAGTGAAGTCGCTAGTTGGCTTACGGCTTTAGGTGCATGGTGTCATTCCCATTCTTGTTGTTAATGACAGATCAACTCAACAGTTCATGTTTCGTGAAAAATAAAGCTTATTACTATTCTGAGAAACGATTATTTGTGCAAAATATCAGGGAGCTTCTTCGACTTATCGATTCTGTTTTGTGTTCACTTTACCTCTGCAGCATTTCAACCAAAATGATTATGTGTTTCTATTTTATGCTATCCATTTACTTAGATTTTTTCTTCCTAGGTGAAATTCGTAATGGACTGGGATCTGGAGAATTATGTACAGGGGATTTTCATCACAGTAATTGTCTGCATTGTATCGAGTGTGCTTTGTTACGTGTTCAGAAAAACATTGTTTGCTTCATATGTTTCTGCTACTCAAGATTCAGAGAATTTAGTCCGAAAAAAGAAGAAAGGTGAATTAAAAAAGTCTAAGAAGACTAAGAAGGTGAAAATCTTAGTCGATGGTCAACAAGGTGGTGAAGTTGATACAGATAGAACCCAAACATCTGATGATACAACTGCTGAAGAGGATGAACATCTTTCAGACGTACCATCTGACAGCCGTGCATCTAGCAGTAGTGAAGAGTCAGTTGAAAGACCTACCCAAGCATTACATACAACCGAAAACTGCTTACAAACGAAAACTGATGATGCTTCATATCAGATTGGTCAGTCTTGCCTCAAAAGCTCTAATTCAAGTTCTCTAAATACTGAGACAAACAGGAGTCAGCATGACGATTCTGACTCAATTAATTCTTCATGTACTGAAAACAACATAACAGCTACTGTGTCTCCGTCAATAGCAAAAGAACCACAACCTATGGTTAGATCAAAGAAATCAAAGCGCCGTGCAACAAAACGGTCAACAGGGTCTGGTGAATTGCCAAAAGAAGAGTCATCTATTGATTCAGTTAGTAGTGAGCAGCCAGTGAAGCCGCATGAAGAGGCAATGAAACTTGAATGCACAATAAGTAAGAAGCATGAATCACAACGCGACTTTTGTGCTACTTCTGAATTACATGCGAAAATTGAGCAGTTACAAGAACAGTTAAAGGTGAGTTACCATAGCAATACTTGTAATTCTATTGGTTTGTTATGTTTTGATTAGGGAAGTGGTTTACTAGATGCTTTCGTTAACAACGTTATTTGTTAGTTGCTGTCTTCTATATCGTAATCATACGACGTTGAACAGATCACATTGGAAATCATTTTATACATTCACGAATCGAGTCACTTCATAAATGTTAGGTATCCTCACTAACTCATCCAAGTCAGATTTTGCTCAAATGCGCATCTGTTTAAGTAGCCACACTTCGGAAAATCACGCAAAATTACAGAACTGTAATATACTGGAACCACAGTGGGAAATAGTATGGATGGAATAATAGTTGAATGAAGATTAGTGAGAATCTTTAGAATCCGAGTGATAACAAGAAGTAAACACACCTGCATCACTGCGGATGACTTTGAGCTGCCACTAAGTCTCCAACCACTAATTCTTGGCATTTAGAGGATCCCAGCTTGGCAATCTAGACCAATATACGTAGCTAAGTCCACAATTCAAAGAATTCATAGATTGGTGTTAAATTTTACTTTGAGCAACTCTAATTCCTTTTTGGGCCTAATCCTAATTTGGCTGATATTGCTTGTCGAGGAAGGCAGTGGCCCGGTAGTAGTAACACATCTCAGCCATCTTAATTGACAGAGCTTCAGGAGCGAATTGAGTACCTTTCCCACCTTACCACTGCCCATAACCTCATTATTACTGGCTTTATTGCTGTACTTAAAACGAGATTCTGAATGTGGGCACCTATAGTTAAGCTCATCACTATTTTATATCTCTAACATTGAGATTTAGTCAGCGACCGGTTCATTAAGGCTAATGCAACTTCCCAAATAAGGGAATTGGTCAATAGGTTCGACCACGATGCTGCCTATCTTAATACTAAAAATCAGTGCAGACCAGTTCCGCAGCGTCGTCATACGACAGATAGGAGTCAATCGCATGCCAAACTTACCAAGATTTCTGCTTAGTGTTCAAGAGACTATATTTTGTCAGCATCGCCAAGAAGAAGAATATAATCCGCGTACTTTAGATAGACGGAAATATTCCCCGATAACACGTCAATGCCAAAGCCTTTACGGTCGATTGAAACCACATCCATTGGAACATCTATGATGAAGTTAAACAAAAATTTCGGCAATGGGTATTTCTGAAGGACACCTTGTTTTCAGCACTTTAGATGATATCCCTTTAAAAACTCTTTCACAAGCTCAGGTAGAATGCCTTGATTGGTGGGATACACTTTCCTTATACAGCCTTCACGGCCAGACATTGCCACAGATCCTCTCGCTCAATGGAGTCAAATACCACTTACAGGTCAAGAAATATGCCAATTTTCAAAGCGTTGGGTTGCACGGATTCGATTGGTTGCAGACCTGGTCGCGAGCTAACCTCAGTTAGAGAACCACTGGAAAACCAATATGCCCTTGTTTCCCGACGGTTCTCTGACCGATGTCAGCTTTTAATCAAACCTGTGAATATGCTAAGTGTCAGACGTTGTCAGGCATGCCTATTTCCCAGAATCTGTCAAAGGGTGAAGATATGATCCATGCACCGTCTTCCCAGCATTAAGCTTTCCTGGTTTTCAAAGGTTCCTTTTTCTTAAACACCACTTAGTCTACACAGGATTACAGAATTTAGAATTTCAGATACTATGTTAGTCAAGCTTATCCTCCTTTGATTATCACAATAAGACCTGTCTCCCCTTTATAAGCTGGGATAATCTGTGATTTGCATCAACCTCAGTAAGACTATCTCATATTCCACGCACTGATTAGTAGCGTGATTTACCTAGTCAGAAATTCATGACTACCACCCTTGAATAGCTCTGAAGTAATATCATGGGGTTGCGCTGCTTTACCTCCACCGTTCCAATCGTCTACCCCCAGAGGAAATTAGAGTACCGTTCTCGGAAATTGTTTCCCTTCCCACTGTTGTTTTACAACTCGTTATGCTGATGAGTCTAAATAGTTGTTTGGTATTGTCTACAGCTGATCGCTTTTATTTCTTCACTTTTGTGGCTACCGCTGTCTATATTCGTCGCGAAGGCTTTTGGTCAGCTTGTATCATCTTCTGAGATTTCCGGAACACTTTTGTGAAATTTCTTAGACCATTTGTGTCACACTCTAGAAGTCACATTCCTTTTATACACTAGGCCAGCGAAAACAAGTTATCAGAAACTTCACGATGGGCAAATTCCTTAGCCGAGGAGAATAAACGTTTCCGTTCAAAGGAAGAAGAGACTTCTCTTGGTTTACAAGTGCTGCAAGTGCAATATACCGAACTTTTAAGGGCGAACAAAACTCTGGAGCATCAAAATAACCTGCTAGATAGAAAATTAAAAGTAAGTCCTGCATTATTAACTACGACATACCACTAAATATTATCAGAATCCGTACATCATCATAGTGTACCCACTTTTCCCTTCTGATAACTACTGTTCATAAGCTAGTATATGTTTTCGTTCAATTTCAGTAATAACCTGTTCTTTAAGGTTGTCAGTTTTCTCAAGGGAAATGAGTATGCATAAACGTGTTTATAGGACGACTGTTGCGTCCAACCTATAACTATTCTCTTTACGATGGCACGGTGTCAGTCAAATCATACTAGTTGATATTTATTCGTTGAATCATCTTTAGAAACTGCGTTGAAGGACGTCTACAGATACAGTGTCAATAGTCCATTCTAAATAGTTATGCTGACTTTATTTTTTCGGTGGTCCATTTTCTTCATGAAAATATTTACTGAAGGAGCTGCATTCACTAAATTCACTAATAAACTCCAGTCGTCAGCGTATCTAAATTTCACCTTTAGTTTTCTTTATCACAGCCTTTAATGTCATTTGGTCATCTGATAAATTTACCTTTTAAGAAGTTCAAAAATTAGAGTCGTCTAATATTACTATTATTATTCCCTTGCGTTCCGAGTGGAACACAGGACTTCAACAACACATTTCCACTTTCTTCTGTTTTCTGCCGTCCTCTTCAGCTGGGTCCGCGATTGACCAAACTCTCATCTTTGCCTCACACGATCTCCTCCATGTCACCCTCACACCGACGACCCACTCGTCGCTTCCCATTTGGATTCCACTCGAGGGTCTGGTATGCGATGTCATTCGGCGGCCTCAATGTATGCCCGATCCATCTCCATTTTCTCCTACATATTTGTTGAGCGATCGGCTCCTGGTTGGTTTGTTCCCACAGTTTCTTGTTATTAATTCTTTCTGGCCATTTGACCTTCAGTATGGAGCGAAGGTGGCAGCTGTTGATGAAAGTCTGCAGTAGACTGTCAGAAATCCTTTTCATGAAAAGCAGTTTAAGTTTCTGACCCGTATAGTAGGATCGACTTGACATTGGTGTTGAAAATCCGAATCTTGTTGTTTATACTGACTGAGTGCGGAAGATTTCCAAACTAGTTTCAGGTTGATGAAGGCGTATCTTGCCTTTCCGATTCTGACTTTGACATCTTCATCCGTTCCGTGTGCCTGCAGTTGAAACGATGCTTCCCAGATAAGTGAAGGAGGCAACCTCCATTAAATCTCTCTCGTTGATGGTGATTGGTGCTGGTTGTTGTTGCTGTTGATTGGTTATCTTCATCACCTCCGTCTTCTCTGTATTCACCAGCAATCCTGTTTTCGCCGACAGCCTCTTCAGCCAGTTTGTTGGTTTTCGCTTCCAAGTCTTCGAGACACTAGACATATATCATCTGCGAAATCCATATCTTCTAGAGTCTTCTTATCGGTCGTCCAGCGTATTCCTGACTCCTCGCCCCCAACAGTCTGACGCATAATCCTGTCCATCACAATAAAGAATATCATCGGTGATAATAGGTACCCTTGTCTTACTCCTGTATTCACTTTAGGGACAGGCCTCTCTGAGTTTTCCGTTGTGGATCACTTCACATGTGTCATTGTCATATAGACAGCTGTTGAATGAGGTTGACAAAGACTTTGAGGTACGTCGTAGTGTTGAAGTAGTTTCCAAATTACTTCTTGGTCAACGCTGTCTGTCGAAGGCCTTTTCGAAGTCGATTAAGTTGAGATAGAGGTTTGACTGCCATTCTATGCTTTGTTCTATGAGGACGATGCGTAGAGTTGCAATTTGATCAGATCCATATGATTCACCTTTCCTGAATCCAGCATGTTCCGGGCGGAGTTCTTTATCCAGTGCATCCTTTATTCTCTCCAGGATGATGCGACTTAGTATTTTACTTGGCGTGGACAAGAGCATTATTCCACGCCAGTTCTTGCACAGGCCTAAGTCGCCCTTCTTTGGCAGTTTGACGAGGTAGCCCTTCTTCCAATCAGTAGGCACCTTTCCTTCTTTCCAAACTTTTTGCAGTAATGGAGTGAGAACATCTGCCGTAATCTCTGGGGCCGTCTTCAGTGCTTCGGGAGGAATGCCGTCTGGTCCTGCTGCCTTCCCGGTCAACGTTCGGTAGCTTGATCGCATTCAGGATTTCTGCTTTCGTTGGAGGATTGGTGTCCACTGGCATTTCCGTGAGTGCTGTTGGTGGTATTTCTGGGCGAGTTGCCGGTGGTGGTCGATTCAAGAGTCCTTTGAAGTGATCAGCCCATTGTTTGATTTGCTCCTCCTCCTTGGTGGTCAGGTTCCCTTGAACATCTTTTATTGGTTGCATCATCTTGGTTGATCTCTTCCCGGATAGAGACTTGGCTATCTGATATGGTGTCTTGATTTCTCTTTTGCTTGCGGCCTGTTCTGCTTCAGTTGCCACTGTGTTCTAGAATTGTCGTTTGTCTTTTCTAGCACTCTTCTTCACTTCTTTATTCAGTCCAGTGTACATTGAACTTAGCCTCCTTCTATTGTCCACGCTTGCATTGGGCATCTCTTTCACCATCCTCCTCTCCTCGATTAGCTTCCAGGTAAGTGTCCGTTGAGAGCCATTCGTTGTCTTGTCTCTTCCTTCTTTCTAGGACAGTTGTACACGTTTCCTTAAATATCGCTTTCAGAGAGTTCCAATGTTCTTCCACTCAGGTTTCCTCAGTGATGCGACGTAGTGTATTCGGTTTTGCTCTGATATCTGTAGCGAAGGCATCCATTGTAGTGTTGTCCTTCAGTTTCTGAATGTTGAACTTGAATTACAGTGGCCTGTCTCCAGCTGTTTTCATGGGTTTCAGCGTCACCTTGAAGGTTCCTTGATCTAGATGATGGTTTCGGCCCACATCTGCTCACCTTCTCAACTTTGTATCCAACAGGCTGCGTCTCTACTTCCTTGAGTGGCGTTGAAATGAAATCTATTTGGTTTGTGGTATGTTCGTCAGGTGCAATCCATGCTGCTTTGTGTATATCCTTGTGTTTGTACACGCTCCCTCCAATCACCAAATCGTTGAAAGGGCAGAAGTCTGAAAATAGTTCCCCGTTCTCATTCATTTCCTCGCATGAGAGCCTTTCGACACATGATGAGTTCTCTTCCTTTATTATCTGCTCCCAGTTTGGTATTCATTTAGAGATTTTCATGTCACCATTCGGGTTGTTGTCCATCACTGTTTGTAAAAATCTTCCTTCTTCTCTTGTTCCGCGTTGTTTGTAGCATTGTGCGCAGCATTGGATAATTGTGACCTTCCTTACTGCCTGTTGAGTTGAATTTTGCTGTCATGATCCTGGATGAAATTAATTCCCACTGCATTTGGGCTTTGGCTGCCACCGGTGACATCATGATAGCCACTCATTGCCTCAGTGTGCTCGTGGTTGTCGTCTAGGTGACCAGACCGGAGTAGATTACTGACTCTCCAGTTGACAATTTGGATAATCCACAATCGTTCCATCTGCTCTCGCAGATACTCAGCACTTCTATGCCATATCTTCGTATTTCATTGCCTACTTGGCAGCCTTTCCAGCCAGCCCCGTACATTGTACGGACATTCCACGTACCCATTCTTACTCTTGCTTTCATCGTGAGAAGACACAGTCTGGCTGACTGGCTTCCCAAAGGCTTTCACCAGCCCTCGTCATCTCACCTGTCCGATTCGGGTGAAGAATAAGATTTTTATTTGAAGTTTTTGTATTTTTAATATATTTTCTGTATGTTGAAGTTTCTCTAGCGGTTTGAAAGATTTAGTGGTGTGGGGTTGCTAGCCCCACGCCCAACCCTTCCTCTTTACCCGGACTTGGGACCGGCTAGAAAACTAGCGAGCTAGTTAACTAGGCAAGGTTCGTTATGTAAGATGTGACATAAAAATAACCTCCATTTCTACGGTTTATTAGTAAGAAAAGATTTGAACGTGTCAATCTCTTCATAGAAGAAATGCTAGGGTCCATGTCTATAGCTTAGTACTTGTCCTTCATTCCAGTTGGAGAGCATCTTTTTTCTTGAAATAAAGATTAACTGTTTGTATGCAGTATTCAAGATGAGGTCTTACATAAGCTAAACGTAGTTTATCAAAGTATTCGAAAGCCCTGCAAAATGACCAAAGAATACGAAATTCTTTGGATATAGTTGCAGTATAACGTACTATTGCCTTCACCTTGTGGCTAACAGTAACTGGCACCTTTTGTTCCCAAGACCACTGTCTTTTGGATAATCAAGGCAGGACATTTAGTCAAGATGGGTTAATGTACTTTAGCTTAAAATATTTTCAGATTGAAGCATTTCTGTCTCTTTAGAGTGCTTACTTTTACATATATATATATAAACTAAGTTCACTTTGACTATGATTATGAACAATAAATTGTGTTCGAAACGTCATCCAGTAAATAATACTGTTTCACTGTGTGATATATCTAATAAACAGATTAATATGGAATTCACTTTTGACAGTTTGGAGAAATTTGGGCATTGAGTATATGATATTGATTATTATAAAAGTTTTTGTTTTTCCTAATGAATGAAAAATAAGATGATATTGTTTATCAGTATTGTCATGAATTACTCTCTAAACCTTCCTATTTGCAGAGTAAGTTAAAGGTGGCTTTCTTTAGTTCATTAAATAGAGCAGAAAAAAATCCTAGCATGGTTATTTCCGCATCTTCATTCAGAGCAGGTACTCTCACCCTTTGCCTTCTACCATGCATGTTTCTATCTATCTATATATCCGTCTATCAATAAATCTAAGACACCATTAAATACCTTACTAATATCAATAAACACCACTTACCCATTCCTCCCTAATTAGAGGCGAATTCTTCAAAAATCTACACCGGAACCTGAAACTATGCTGCTTTCCTGCCGTCAAACCATGTGACTTCGTGTTGTTCAGTAGTTGCTAAAAGTTCTACCGGTTTGGGACCAAAGATGCAAATATTTGCCACTATCAAATTCACCCTTTATAGTTAAGTTTATGATTCTCTCAAGGTAATTTAGCCCAAGGAGTACAGTCACTTTGTTTAGCTTTAAAATTTCCTTTGGATTACTAAATTTTCTCTTTGGGTACAACCGCAGTATGTTGGAACAAAGTAATATTACTCGTCGAAAAAATACAACAAATTTTCATGTGAAATTCAATTTTACGTGAAACAAATGTCACCCACTGAAAAATTACAAATTGTGTATTACTGTTATTTATCGCTTTTGTATTATTAATTGTAATTACTACGTGAATACATTTTTTGTCCTCACCTAGAATATTGAAAGTGAAAACTGTGATCTACTCAAACGTTTAGACCAAACGAATGCGGATGCTCGAAAAGTAAAGGCTGATGCCGAATTAGAGTTATGTAAAATGAGAGAGCAGTTAACGGAAAATGAAGCTCAGTTAACTGCAATGGCAGCAGCTATGTCTGTATCCCAACCATCCATACCCACTACTCCTTTACCAGAACTTGTTCGTACACAAGAGTTGGCACAAGTAAATTATTCCCTTTTTTGTTAATAATTCCTTAGTGCTTTATCTAGTTTTTTTTAAATTAGATATCTTCATCTATGTTTCGTTACTTCAAGAGAGTTTTGTCAGTTTAGTAGTGAGATTTCGCAGATGAAATGCGCATGATAATCCTCAAGGTATTAGTCTGTCAATAATCACTTCAAAGATACTAGCTGTTGTAGTGCTCAGCAGACATGTGGAAAACTGAACCGTTAATACCTGGCTTGGTTTCGTTAAAACTGACAGTGAATCGAACCCATGTTGATGCTCTCACAGTTCCTAGAGCGTCGTCGCACTTACCACAGATCAGTAATCGTACTTTTTATATTAGGACTACCCTCGACCCACTCTACAAGACTGTTCTTTGAGATTGTTTCCCAACATCAGTAGTTTGAGGGCACTGACGTCAGTCGGCAGTGCTTTGCGAATTGCGGGTTTAATTTTAGCTTATTGTTCTTGCTTATTTCTAACTCGGATGTAAATTTAATTTCCTCTACTTTACAGTTTATATGTGAGGAGAAATTAGAGATATGTTGAGTCCTCGACACAGTGAGAGTGCCATCCAATGAAATCGTTACTATTTTTTGTTGTAGCAGATATTTTCATGGATAGCAGAAAAAGTATGACCCTTAAAATTTGTGATCCTAACCCAAAGATTACTATAGTATTATCATTCCATTAGGTTCTGAGTAGGGCATAGAGCTTCAATAGCACATCTCCATTCTGTCCTGTTCGCTGCAGTCCTCTTTATCTAGTCCCACAAATATCCATAGGCTTTCATCTCCTCACATGATTTCTTCCACTTCACCCTCGGACTCACGCACAACTCGTCATTTTCCCATTCGGGTCCAAATTCTAGGGCTTGGCTCTCGATGTCACTCAACGATCTTCTCAACATGTGTCCGATCCATCTCCACTTTCAATAGGTCTTTGATTTGTTCGTTCCCAGAGCTTCTTGTTGCTAATTCTTTCCGGCCATTTGATCCTCAATATGGAACCAGAGAAGGCAGCTATTGATAAAAGTCTGCAATAGCCTGTTGAAAATGTTTTCACCGGCGCGCCAAGTTCCTGACCCATATCGCAGAATTGACTTAACATTGGTTTTGAAAATCCGAATCTTGTTCTTCATGCTGAGTGCAGAAATCTCCAAACTGATTTTAGAGTAATGTTGTGCCTTGTCTTTCCGATTGTGGTTTTGACATCCTCATCGGTTCCGGCTAGCAGCAGTTGAGGTGATGCTTCTTAGATAAGTGAGGGAAGTAACCTCTTTCAAATTTATTCCGTTGATAGTGACTGGTGCTTGTTGTTGGTTAGTTATCTTCATCACTTCCGTCTTCTCTATATTCACTTGAAGTTTTGTCTTTGCCGCATCTTTTGGCAACTTGTTGGTTTTCACCTCTAAGTCTTCGAGTGTATGTGATACTATATATAAATCATCTGCGAAATCCAAATCTTCTAGAGTCTTCTTATCAGTGGACCAATGTATTCCTGTCTTCTCGCTCCCTACGCTCTGTTGCATGAACCAATCCACAACAATTAGGAATATCATTGGTGATAGTAGACAACCTTGTGAATCCAGAGGTATGGTGGAGAGTTGTTAAAAAGTGAACGTACTTCTAGTTTATTCGCACACATAACTCTATAGTAGAAAAATCGAACTTACATTTGTGTTAGAAAATAAACAAGGGTATTGGCTAAGGTGAATAGTAAAATAAAACGAACTGAATAAGGGCCAATGTCTAGTAAAATATCATCGCATTCCAGTAGATATATAAATTTTAGGTCATCTCATGCCTAATCAATAAAAGCAGACTTAGTTAAATGCCTAAATAGCCGAGCACATCAAAAAGTCTAATAAAAGGATAAAATAGTTAAAAGTGCTGTACCTAATTAGGCATCCCGTAGAATCCGTCAGGAAGTTCAAAATAACTCACATTGGCGCTGTTGCTGTGTCATTCCGGTTGTGGATGCTCAGATTTGCGGAGCTTCAGTGTGTACAGTCCAGCTCAACATCTGTGGAACATGGTGTCTCTAAGCTAAGAGTGTACATTGGTTCTAAATATCCGATCATTGCACTCCACGTAGAGCTGTTTAAATTCAATGGCTATGCTGAAGTCTTACAGTGTGTGACACTTCAGAAGTCGTATCGCGGTTGTTAATGTCATTTTTAAATTGGGTCGCAATGGCTGAAATATGTTGTGAAAGTCTTCCCGACCGCTTCTATACAATTCACCTTTCGACATTCCGGAAGCCGGTTGGAAAGCGCAGTGTGACAGGGTACCGTGAGATGAAGGGTTGGAATCTGAGAGACAATATGGCTAATTGACCCGAGACTTGATAAGACATGGTTTCAAATTAAAATCAGTGGCCATGCGATCTCAGATTCTTTGTTTCCCATGCAACAGAAAGTAACAAAAAGTATTGAATGCATATATATGTGTATATATATAATCATATACTTAACTCGTGTAATGCAAGTTTTGTGTTTGTCTGCCTAAAAGTCAGTCATGTATTGTTTTTATTTCTTTTATTCTAAGGCCATGTCCAATGATAATTGCTTATTGAAATCACGCATTGAACAACTTGATTCTGAATTGAGCCAACTACGCCAATCAAACATGAGGCAGCAACAAGATCTACAGGTAATTAATTATCTGTTGGTGTGTCCAATGCTAAGAATAATATTCAAAATATAGAAAAATATTTTACTTCATATAGCCTTAGTGATAGGACTTTTCCTTCATATGATGATTATAGAAATAACAATATATTTTCAAATTCCTATTTACGCATTTAGAAATAAAACTGCGGATTCAGTGAGGAAATATATTCCTATTCGATCAGTTCCTCATCATCGACTGGCTAGCTCCTACACTAATATATAGTTTTGCACATCAAAATGTTTTACCAGTTAAGTGGTTATTTCAGTTAATCAGTTTTAGCTATGGGTGGGGGTGAAATCAAGAGGTTAAAGGTCATCAAAACAAATAACTAATAGGTAGTAGTAACAAGACACCCAAGTTTTAAAAGAGAGGTGCAAGTTAATTACGGAATTGAAGATAAGTTGATTCATAGGCGTTAGCAACAAGTTGTTACATAATCACGAAATTTGTAAAATAGCAGTGATGACTAAGAAGTATGGGGATGACTCAGAAGAGTTACGTAAAATACAAACAAGTTAATATTCTTGATAGCTATTATTATTTTACAGACGTCTTGACTATGTAAAGGTTAAAGGTCATCAAAACAAATAACTCATAGGTGTTAGTAACAAGACACCTAAGTTTTGAAAGAGTTGTGGAAATCATCTATGGAATTGAAGATAGGTTAACTCTTAGGCGTTGGTGACAAGTTATTACATTGTCAAAAAAATTTGTAAAATAGCAATGATGACTGAGTCATCCTATTCTTCTCAGACATCACTGCTATTTTACAAATTTCGTGATTATGTAATAACCTGTTGCTAACACCTATGAATAAACTTATCTCGAATTCCGTAATTAACTTGCACCTCTCTTTTAAAACTTGGGTGTCTTGTTACTACTACCTATTAGTTATTTGTTTTGATGACCTTTAACCTCTTGATTTCACCCACTGCCTATACCTAAAAGTGATTAACTGAAATAACCACTTTGTTGGTAAAACATTTTGATGTGCATAACTATATATTAGAGTAGAGCTAGCCAGCCGATGGTGAGGAACTTATTGAAAGGGAATATACTTCGTTCAATAATGATGTATAAGTAATCTGTTTGTTAGTTTCTGATAAGGGGATTAATATATGGAAACTAGTTAAGGTTTCGATATATTTGACCTTTATAACATTTACGAATTCTGAATCATTCCCTGATTTATAATGTGGATGTGAAATCCGACATCATTTTAATACGAAAGTAACTTTTAAAGTCTAAGGTTTCTACATTTTGGTATTTTACTCTAATTATATCTATCAAGTGTTTGTCCCTAGTGTTAAGTCCAGTGTTCAGTGCTTTCATCATTTTACCTCTTTGAAACACATAACATTAAGAAACATCTGTACTGTTCCATTATTGCGAAAGTGTCATATTCCTGTTATCCACTTCTCATTTGTTGTTGAAGTTATGAATTTTTCTCTTGTAACTGTTATATTGTTTATTGCACCATTTGAACTTGACTAACTCTCATTCTTATTGTATTTTTCCAAGGTTTTCCGTGCGGAGAATCACAAATTACATGCGGAAAAAGAAGCAGCTCTAGAAGAATTACGATCGAAACGACAGACAGAGTATGCTTTTCCTTGCTCTTGACTATTTTCTTTTTTTAATGTAAGAATAAAATATGGACACTGGAGTAGTATGTAATCAGACGAAGAGAGAGAGAGAGAGAGAGAGAGAGATTATATCAGTTAATTTCGGTTCATCATACCAATATTCAATAAATGTAGCAGGAAAGATACTGCAATACCAGTCCCTTATATATCTGGTAAATCCTGTTGGAAAATAAGTGGAAATAGAATTATCTAAAGAAAATTAGAAAGTCGTATGAATACCATAATATAATTTTCAGCAATAAATTATGATCTAAAGGTCATCTATTGATTATCACTCTTTCGTATATCAAGTAAACTTATCTTAAATGGGATTATTTTTTGCCAAGTTCTCTAGTTTA
Organism: Trichobilharzia szidati; assembly: GCA_944472155.2. Taxonomy (NCBI): domain Eukaryota; kingdom Metazoa; phylum Platyhelminthes; class Trematoda; order Strigeidida; family Schistosomatidae; genus Trichobilharzia; species Trichobilharzia szidati. The sequence continues at coordinate 134,839,656 of OX235271.1, forward strand.
ATTCATCTATTTCTCATGATATTTCTGATTGGTAAACAAACAAACATTACCCATAATATGTTGTCTTAATACTAAGGAAATATTGGAACGTAAATAAAAAGCTTCACACTTTGAGTAGCCATTGGACTCAAATAGTCGATTGGATAGAAACCATGGAAGTGGTTACATTATTCCATCTAATTAATAATGATATTCAAACTACACTACTCACCTCCATATGAATTGGTTTATTAAGTATATCACATAGTGAAACAGTATTATTTACTGGATGACGTTTCGAACATAATTTACTGTTCATAATCATATCAGTTATCACTGCTCACTATGTATCTATTACTCAAAGTTTTAGGTTCATAATATGATGCTAGCGCATAATCAAAAGTTTGAATAGGACAGGATGTATATTGACAGTGAATATAGACTGCTAGCTTATTGCTTGACTTAAATCATAAATATCAGGGGATATAGGGGCGTAAGTAAAAAGTTTCAGCAAATATCTCCGTCGGTCGGTCGGTTTTCGACATAGAACTTTGCACATATGTGCGGCAGTTCAAGTCGCCACACTCCATGTAGCACATAAAGCAAGAGAAGGAAGTAGGAGAAATGCAAATTAGAGACAGTAAACAGAGGCGTGAGACAAAGGAATAGTAATAACGAAGAACAAAACAGTTTCATTGGAAACCATAAGTCACAAGGAGTGGATGCATCTGCGCCACTGAGAACGATTTTGAGCCATGTGACCAATTGTTTCCAACCATTGGTTTTTACCGTCCCGAGGACCCAAACCAGGAAGTCTACATCTTCCTACGTGGCTTAAGCAAATATCTAGGAGAAAATGGAGATGGATCGGGCATACATTGAGGAGACCGTCAAATGACATCGCGGTCATTGCTCGAGTGGGATCCAAATGGGAAGCGACGAGTGGGTCGTCAGTGTGAGGGTGACATGGAGGATATCGTTTGAGGAAGAGATGATAGAGTTTGGTCAATCGTGGACCCAGCTGAAGAGGACGGCAGAAAACAGAAGAAAGTGGAAATGTGTTGTTGAAGTCCTATGTTCCACTCGGAACGCAAGGGTATTATATATATATATATATATATATATATATATATATATATATATATATATATATATATAACAGTATTATTTACGGGATGATGTTTCGAACACTATTTATTGTTGATAATCATTTTGATTATCACTGCTCACTACCTATCATTATTCAAAGTACTAGGCTTATTACATGATATGAGTGGAGAATCAAAAGTTGTTCCAAATAAGACAGGATGTATATTAAGAGTAATTGTAGATTGCTAGCTAATCGCCTAACTTAAATCATGAATATCAAGTTTTAGTTTCCATCGTCATAACACGGATTTTTAATCTTACCACCAAAATACTAGTCACTCATAGACTTTTTTGTGTCCAATAAATATCATATAGAAGAACCGTACACCTTGTGTTTTGTACCATTGTTACAAGCACACATAGATTGTAATTGTGTCAGCGTATCTTTCCAATTCTATGAATTCAGTTCTTTGGCATACTCTTAATTTGCACCTTTTACGGCAATAAATATACCATTATCGGATATGTATTCAATGGAAATGTTTTATTATTTTCTTAAAATTACAATATTTTTTGCATTCTAAGATTTCATGGTGATTTGTTTATATGTGGAATAATGGAGAATCTGTTAATTACGTATATTTATATATATTTCTTTTAATTAGGCAAGCTGAGAATGAAGCTGCACGTATGGAATTAAATCTTCGCTGCCGCGAATTAGAGTTAGAAAAACAAAAAAATCAGGTTTGGCTATTTTATTACTTTTTTAAAATGTCTATTTGAAATATGCTGTCTCATTTGAAATTTCGTTTCAATTATGAATATTTACTCGTTCTGATTAGTTGCTATGGTCTAACTTGTTTTCGGAGAATTGAATGCAGAAAATAATACAGAAAGAATTCAGCGCTTTTAAAGCGATATGATAATATTTGTACGAATTGATCATGGACTGATATCAGTTAGAGAACCATTGAAAACCAGGGAGTACTGGACAGCTGCTGTTTCACCCTAGTTTGGGAATCATCGGCAGTACGCACCCACCACAGTGAGGTTCGAACCCAGGACCTTCCGGTTACAAGGCAAGCTCGTATACCATTCAGCCACTGGGACCCGATTCAATGGCTGATGAATTCTAACTTCTACGAATTCGTGATCAACTCGTAAGAACATAACTAACCCTTACAAACCAAACTATAGAATATATAATAGGTTAAAATAGTGTTGTTTTTACCGCCTATGTGATCAGTAATTAGGGCTGCACACATTCAACTTAATATCTAGTGCACTGTTCCCTAGCTGTATAAATTTGTGTATACCTTTGTGAACACTTCTTCCCATTTATTTGTCTAAACAGTCAATTATGGGGTCCGTAATATTTTATACCTATAATATCATCTACTGTCTATATGTGATCTTAGCCTCCTTTTCATTGGTTGGAGTAAACTTTCATCCTTACAGTCTGGTAACTTTGAAAAAGAAGGCTGATACTGTTCGGAGAATAGCACTAATTATGAAATAGCTTCTATGTCATTGCCCTCACTGAAAGAGATGCCTACTGAGTACACCTTTTTAATGAATATTCTATAACCAAACACCTCTGGTTGCTTCATAGCAAGAAACATCTGCACTAAGTATGGTTGACGAAGGGAGTCCACTTCGAATTTTTCTGTTCAATTTCGATGATAGTTACGTGTGTGTATATAAATCTCTCAATTGACTTCGAAGAAATTTACCTCCCAAAAGATTATTTAGTTGTTTTTGAGCACGTAGATAAAAAAAAATAAATCGTTGGAAGGTCTGCGAAGCCCTAAGGCATTTGACTAGCATTACCTTAGTAACAACATCATAGGCATTTGAAGTGTCATCAAGTAAGTAAGTAGTAAGAAGTCTTTGATGACTAATTTTTTATTTATTTCAACTTTACAGGAATTATCGATGTCATTGTCTGAAGTGAGAGCTGAGCTATCTCGAAGTTTACAACAAGAAAAACGTCAAACGGAAATTATCGGAAGCCTTGAATATCAATTTGCTGTAAGATTCCTTCTATGTAATTGTATTCTGGCTTTTGCTTTCGCATTCTTACATCGTCCACCGAGCTAGATTCTTAAAAATCCCTAGTAGTTACACATTCCTTAAAACCAATGGCATTAGTGTTGAACTATTTGTTATCATTATTATTTATTCCGAGAGGAACATGGAGCTTCAAAAGCACAGCTCCATTGTACTTCATTCTCTCTCCATATATGCCCATCTTCCTACTCCCTACGGTCTAATGCGTGATTTAATCCAGCACTGTCAGGAAAATCATTTAATAAGGAACTATATGGACAAATCGATGGTGTAGCAATGGCGTCACCACTAGGACCCATTCTAGCCGACATTTTCCTTGCGAAACTAGAAAATGAGCCTTTGAACGATTTTATTAATGAACTCGAATTCTATTGTCGGTACATGCATGATACATTTTTGATTATGAAAAATGAAAAGGAAGCAAAGAACATCCTGGATAAATTTAACGAGGTTCATCCTGCAATACATTTTACTATTGAGAAAGAAAAAGACTATAGTATTTCATTTTTAGGCGTCCTTATGACCAGAAAAGAGGATGGTGCAATAAGAAGTGTATATAGAAAACCTACATTTTCTCAGCTTCGTGCCCTTGAAATACAAACGCAATCTGATAAAGTGCTTGGTTTACAGAGCAAGAGCAATTTGCTCGGATGAATGTCTTGATTAGGAACTTAATAATATTAAACGGTTGCTAAGTGAAAATGGTTATTCAGAAAAGTTTATTGATAAGAATATGAATCTAAAACCAAAGCAGCCCAAGTTACCAACACTTCGTAAAAGGGTCTTATTCTTACAAATTCAGTTCCTTTGGGACAACATTAGCGAGATACTAACACATCACCTTAGGAATGCGATAAAAAGAGCATTCCCTGCTGCCGAATTACGCTATATCTTCAAAACCACTCCTCTTTTGCGTTCGGGAGTAAAATACAAACTGCCTAATTTCGCGTCTACCAATTTGACTGGCTCCTGTGGAGCCAGTTACATAGGCCGTGCAGTTAGGCGTGTTTCTCGTCGAATTTCCGAACATCACCCTGCCTGGTTAAGAAAAGGACAAACAAAATGTATTCGCAGTGCTATTCTATCTCATCTTGTTGATACAAAACACAAGATTGACGTTAACCATGCTTTCAGGGTTATTTACCGCATACCAACTAATCTTAACTTTGCCGTAAGAGTTAGATTACTGCATATTGCTGAGGCTGATGGGATCCACAATAAGAAGCCTAATTTGTGCGTCCAAAGGAAGTTAGTTCTAACATTATCCTTACCTTGGCCATCTAGGTTTGAATGATCCTGAATTTCTGTAGAATTTTCTTAACTTTAGTTGATATTCTATTTATTATGATTTATGCATCTTTAATGAACTGTAATTGCATTGATCTTACTTTACAAATCGATGTTATTTAAAAAACACTACTATAGACATTGACTACTATTCTAGAATATTCTATGTATATAAACATATATATAATTGTAGAGCCAGAAGAGGAATTTATCGAAAAGGATATTCTTTGCTGAATTATTTTGTGTTCTATAGATGTCTGAATGAATATTTTTGCTATATAGAAACCAAATACGCAGAAATCCAATCACTAGTGATTCACACAGATTCCTTAAAACCGATATATATATATATATATATATATTTATATACATATAGGATATGTATGTAATATGCTAGTTAGGACTTCACTTTGTATTTCTATGCATTTTCATCCAGAGTTCGTGGAATTCTTCTATATAATACATCATCTGCTCATTACTTCTTCCGTGAGAATTATCACTCCAGATAACTACATTTGATTCATCTGTATTTCTGACAGTAAATCTTTTCTGCCTCTAAAGATGTTGCTTTCAGACTAATACAAAGGCTTCTTTTGTCCAATTGACATGTTTATAACCTGCCTACCTTTTCATTACTTTGCTTTTTTCTAGGAATTGAATGCTCAAAAACAACGTCTACTAGAAAGTGCTAATCAGTCTAAAATAGTTAATGAAGCAGCCACTAGTGAATTAAGAGCACAAGTCGCCAATCTTTCTAATGATTTAATGCATGTTACAAGTGAATTGAACACTGCTGAACAAAAAGTTCACGAATTAACCTGTCAGCTGGAAACAGTTAAAAAGTCATTAAATGATAATAAAGAATTGAATGGTGAATCAATCATAGTAAATATTAAATCAGAAGAAGTATGCGTGAGTAAAGAAGAAAATGACAAGACAGAAGTATATGAAAATCTTCGTAATCGTTTATCTGAAGTTGAAAGTAACTTAGAAACTGCTGAAAAAGAACGAGTAAAAATTTACAATCTTTATCAAACTGCTCTTAGTGAAATTGATTACCTCAAGGTGAATATTCATTTAAAGTTAAAAGTTACTTTTTTATTAATGCATAATAATTATTCCTTCACGTTCCCAGTGGAACATAGGGCTTCAAGCTAGAGGCTCGAAGTTTCGGTAGCAGTGGTGTTTACTTTTACGGGATTGGGTTGCTAGCCTCATGCCCAACCTTCCCTTTTTGCCAGTTCTATTACTGGCTTAGCGAGGTAAAGGAGTGCGTCGGCCGGGGCTCGAACCCCGGACCATGTGCATCGTAGGCGAGTGTCCTAACCGCTGTGTCACCGACGCTTTTTATCATTGTATAATGATGATAATTATTAATCCACGTTTTATCCCCTTTAGAATGCAATAGACACTATAATAGTTTTAGTTATTTATTCACCTCAGTATTTTGTCAATCATCATCTAGAGAATTTGTGAATATTGCGGTCGGTGATTGCCTGTTGTATCTTGTGTAAAATGATAAATCTAAACTCACAAGAATATTCTACTAGTTTGCTCTCGTATGTATTATCGTGAAATACTGAGTTTTAAGATATGCCAATATGTATGTACCTTGCTATCAATATGTCAGTTTGCTTCTAGTTTTTTTGTTTTTCTCTGGAGAATTGTAAATAATTATTTACGTAAATAATTACAGGTTCTGAAAATTCGACTTGAGATTTGATTTTTGGAGTGGTAGCTCTCTATGCTTAGGAATTATATTTATGACGAAATTATTCACTGTATTGAATTAGAGATAGATTTCATCTCTGTCACACGAAATAATTGTGCATAAAAACAAAAGAGTAAACCTGTAATTTAAATTCTGAGTGTCATGTATATTTGACAAAATGGAACAAAGATACCTACACAGCACATGTTTACTTTTATAATTGGCAGTATCCTCAGTATTTCGGAGCTCTTCGTATACATGTTGGGATAATCACATCTAGATTTTTAGTTCACTTGTAATCTTGATGCATTCGATGAATAAACAGCTCAATGACATGCTGAACACTGTCATCAAGTGAAATCCGCTCTAGCTAAACTTGGCAGTAAAAGTGAGATAGTCAATCAATTTTAAAACGTCTTTTAAAAAAATGTAGAATTGATGTTAATCTTATTTTGTTCACTGTGGCATTCATTTATTTACATGCAATGAAAATATATATTCTCATCTTTGAAGCTGCTGATAAAATGCAGTTTTCTGAACACCTTGAGCAGAAATCTTAGTATGTTTGGTGTATGTGCTTCTCCCCTGTCAAATGTAAGATGTTGCAATGACTCCTGGTTTACAGATAGGAAGTGAAGTGCTGGGGTGTGTTGACCACTTTAATTGTTTGGGAAGTATCATCGACCATTAAGCCCTGATTGCTGACGAAATCTCAGCTCTTTTGGCATTCACCGACTTACGTCATGTTTGGCGTAGATGTGATGTCCAGCTATCGATCAAAAACATGTGTACTGAGCGGCAGTTCGTTCTGTCCTCCTTTATGACTGTGAGACAGTCATTAAAAGTGGAAGATTTGAGAAGCCTAAATTTATGTGACTATATATGTTTGCTTCCTATCCCTCCTTTTAAGTGGTATGGCATGGTGAGTAATCTTGAGGTGAGTCGTTGAGCTTAAGGTGTGGAGGCAAAGTAAGTCGATGAAGTTGTGTAGCTAAATTAATTGACATGGTTAGGACATGTGTTACGCATGTCGCTCCATCATCTCCCTCGATGGGCAATATTAGCTGACAGGATCAATTCGGAAAAGACCTAGTGGTGATCAAACCAGGATCTGACATCAGTCCATGAAGTCTTTCACAGTTGGTTAGGACCATGTAGGGAGGTGTAGGTTTCTTGGCTAGGGTCTTCGGGATTCTAAGAACCAATGGCTACAGACTATTGATGGTATGGCTCAAAATCATTGTGAGTGCTGCAGATACATTCATGTTACTATGCTTTCTCCCTCAATTTTGTGCTTATTATAATCCTTTTGAATTCGATTTTTCTCTTTGCTGCCTTTGTGTGCTTCATGGAGTGTGGCAACTTGAAGTGGTGCACATCTGTACAAAGTTCTATGTTGAAACCCAGTCATTTGTCATTTGAAGGTGTTTATTCTTTCCTAGAGTTTGGAGGGCTGTTAAGAAAACAAAAACCTAGATTTACTAATAAATATCTATGACGTATTGTGCCTCTCCCAACATGGATTATTATAATGTAATTTTGTTAGATTTCCACGAACACGCAAATACTTAGGACTGTATGCGTGTCATGACTTAGAGATCTGTTGATATACTTATCGTTCCAAACTTTTAACCTTGACATTCCAGTAGTGGTGTTTTCGTTTTTTTACCGAATAGGGTGGCTAGCCTCACGCCCACTCTTACCTCTTCTCCTGGCTTGAATATCAGCTAGTAAACGAGACGTGCAGTTTAAGGTTTAAATGGAAATTATTTTCTCTATTTCTTTATTTCAGTCTAAATTATTGGAAACTGAAGAGGTTTTGGCTAAATTAGAAGGGGCTGCTGAAGAAGAAGAAAGCAAATGGCGTCAGTTGTTAGCTGAAAGTGAAGAAGAACAAAATCGACTTCGGAAACAATTATCAGATTCTCAGGCAATATTGGAAAATGTAAGTTTATACAATTGATTTCATCTTGTGGTAATTAGTTAATTAATACTTGTTTCAGTGGTTGGAGGATTTCATCATGGGCTGACATCAGTTAGAGAACCATTGGGAATACTGGACAGTTATTTCGTTCTAGTTTGGGACTCTTCTTCAGCACACACCCACTGGGGTTTGGACCCAGAACCTTCTGACTGCAAGGCTAGCGAGCTCGTAGACCATTCAGACACTGGGACCCGATCCAGTGGCCCAGAAGACCTTGGGTGCAAACTCCGGTGGATGCGTGCTGTTGGAGAGTCCAAAACTAGGACGAAACAACTTCCCAGGTTTTCCAGTGGTTTTCTAACTGATGTCAGTTCATGATGAAATCCTCCAATCAATCGAACAAAATCCGTGCAAAACAAATACTTGAAAATTAATACTTGTGCTTTAATTTTCTGACTGAATATCTTAGTACTAATTTACCTTCTTATGGTTTTACTGGAAACTTATTCGCTTTTGGATAAAGAATGCCATATCATTTCTTATCATTTAATATGCTTATTTTTAAATATTTTGTAAGTTAATTCTTTTCTGTAAATAAATACACTTGATAAATGTTTTCTAAATAACAAAAGTTTTCTTTATGTTTCGCTAGTTGTCTCCAACTTCTTTTAAATTTCAGGTTAAGCCGCAAAACTCAAAAAGTATTTATTTTAAAATAGGTGTATTACGCGTTTTAGTAAAAAAAAACTGAATTGTTGGAAGTTCATTGTGAAGCACAAGTTTTCTAGACATCTGTGTCTCCATATTATATAATTTCTGACACAATAGATATCTTGCATTTGTCAAAACAACAATAAGTGCTGTGCTGAATCTGTCAATCACTTCTTTCATCTTTACTAGCATAAGTGCATATGTTGAGTTCAGCTTCAGGAAGCTGGGTGCGTGTTTCCCTGATGCTTACAATATCAGTTATTTGTGATATTCTCTGAAATATAATTATTATTTAGTAGTTTTTCAATAAGCAACAATCTACCTCTTCTTTGTCGTGGCGCGTGCTTTAATAATTTAAACAAAATTCATTCATCTGAAGCTAGGCGGCCAGTAAATTCATACATTCGATTCATTGCGAAGGCTTTTTAAAAATATCCTTTCTACCCTGTTATCTACTTAAATGGTTTTTTTTCTCAGAATCTCTCCTACTGTGCGAAATATTTTTTAACTCCCCTATTTTCCGCATATGCTTTTCGAGTGATTTTGTTAATTTCAACAAAGAATTCTGTTTGTTTTTTTATAGAAAAAATTTAAGCTAGTTTCTTTTCATTATAGTTATTTCTTCATATATTCCCACATACCTTTACGTTTCAGTCTATTTTATCGAAGTAGATCAATTTTTATAATGCCTGTTTAGGCTGCATCAGAACCGATCAGCATAATCTACATGTTCTGATGTACAAATATGCGATTCTTCAATATTTGCATTAGAAACATATGCAAGACACTCATATTTTATGGATCATCATCAGCCCCAAAGGGTTGATCTCCGACGAAATCTCAGCACGAATACAGAGGGCTAGTTTCGCATATGCCAGTTTACGCCGCCTCTGGCGTAGACGTGATATCTGACTATCGACCAAAGGGAGTGTGTACTGCTCAACAGTCCGCTCTGTCCTCCTTTATGGCTGTGAGACCTGGCCATTGAGAGCAGAAGACATGAAAAGATTAGCTGTCTTCGATCATAGTTGTCTGCGTTGAATCTCCTGCGTGAAGTGGTATGATAAGGTAAGCAATATTGAGGTTAGGCTCCGAGTGCTAGGTAAGGCGGGGAAATCAGTCGAGGAGACTGTGAAATTAAATCGACTGAGATGGTTAGGACATGTGTTACGTATCCCTAGTCATCGCCTTCCTCGACAATGGGCAATGTTAGCTGACATAGGGCCAGGCTGGGAAAGAGCTAGCGGCGGTCAAACCAAAATATGGCACCAGTCAATGAAATCTACAACAGTTAGTCTAGGCCACGTAGGAAGGTGTAGACTTCTTGACTGGTTGGGGCCCTCGGGACGGTAAAAACCAATGGTTGGAAACAATTGGTGACATAGCTCAAAATCGTTCACGATGATGGCGCAGATGCATCCACTCCTTGTGACTCATGATTTCCAATTAAACTGTTTTGTTCTTCGTTATTACTATTCCTTTGTCTCACACCTCTGTTTACTGTCTATATTATGCATTCCTCCTACTTTCTTCTCTTGCTTTATGTGCTACATGGAGTGTAGCGACTTGAACTGCCGCATATGTGTGCAAAGTTCTATGTCGAAAACCAACCGACCGACCGGACCATCTCACCCATTCGCTATCCAGACATCTCAGTTGAGTAAATAGGCTCCTGAATGCTTCAGTATTTTATAGTTCGGTTGAAATTAGTTATCCGGAAGAGACTTCTCACGTACCAGATGGTGGTACCGCACTTATTGCATGAAAGCTGATAATACTTACTAATTGTGTAGGCTGAAGTGAGTAGAGTGGTGGGATTTGAATCCTTGATCTATTAGTTGAAAGAAAAGTGCTTAAGCTAATTGGCCATCAGTGGTTTCTTAATGAAATTAGTCAGTACCACAGATGGTTATCACGCCTAGCAGCCAAATGTTGAAGATTGAATTCTGAACGTCAGTTGAGGAACAATATTCTTTCTTATCCAAGGCAGCATATCTGTATTCGTTTAGTTTCTGCTAAGCCATAACCCATGTAGTATCAAAAGAAGTAAACAGACACTGTTTCTGTTTGTGCATAGATAAATAATTGTGTTTTAAACGCATTCAATTTTGAGGTGACTCACTTGTTTGTTGTACACCTGAAATAAGCATTGAGTTAAAATTTGTCTACTGTGATCTCTCTATATGATTGTAAATAAAATGCTATTCGTCACACTGCATTCTGCCTCATGTTACAATTGGTTATATTTCAGAATTTTCTATTTTAGCAGGAATGTTCATAATTTAGACTTTGGGTCGGATGGGATTTTGGTCAGTTTCAAGGTAAATTTCGTCATGAATCGGTGTCACTTAGAGAACCATTGAAAATCAAGTGTCACTGTATGTGATTTCTAATGGGGTTACGAGCACCAACTGCTATAGAAGCATCGGTGGTTCAATGGTGGAATGTTCGCCTACCACTCTGGCGGTCCGAGTTCGATTCCCGGCTGACGCACTTCTTTACCCCTCCCTCAGTCGGTTATAACCCCTACAAAGAGGGGAGGTTGGGTGTGAGGTTAGCAATCCCACCCCGTAAAAAAGCACCACTGCAACTGAAAATACAATGCTATAGCTTGAAGCCCTATTTTCCACTGGTAACGCAAAAGAATTAAGAAAATTGCTACAGAATGTCAAAGTATGATAAAAAGCGGCTGTCCAGTGCTCTCTTAATCCTAACAGTTCAATAATTGATGTTGATTTTTGATGAAATCCATCTCGGTATTTGTAATTTAGTTTTAAAGTTTATAACAAGATTTACAAATTATGCACATAATTTTGTATGTGACAGATTGGCTTAATTCACGTGTGCTTCTTCTCTTCATTATCCAATTATTATCTTTTGTTTACACATAGACTTCTGGAGAACTCAATAAAGTCGAGGTTAAACCCACAGCAAGTACGCATAATAAAGAAAAGAAAAAGAAGAAATCTAAGGCGCATAAATCCGTGAGTATTTTATGCTAACTTGTCTACCAAACTTTTCCATTTAAACATCACACATATAACATTTGTTTGTATACACAGATTTTTCAAAGGAGGAAAACAGAGTGAATAAATATTGTTGCTCCGAAGTGGTGGCTTGCTTGCATCTCAGGAAGACATTGTGAAAGTCATCAAGGCTAGGAAGTGATATGTTTATTCAAACGAACTGTTGATTGATCCTTCGTTCCTGTTGAGCGTACTCAATGGTAGTGACTAATAATGACTTGCGATCGTTTCACCTTTACTTCAGATAGTGTTCACATTATTTTTATCATAATCTTTCACTACTATGCTTCACTTTACATCAGTTACCTTAGAGAGTACTTAAGTCTATTTTTCTGCGTACTGTACGTCAAACATACAATATGATCTAATAGCGATGTTTGAATTTTTAAAAGTGAGTTAGAATTTATGTGATATACCGTTTCGATCCCTAGCACATTATTCTCGATGTTTTTCCCCCTAATAAATGCCTTTTTGTTATAAACAAAGATTGAAACCAAAATAATTTGGAATAAATGCGAGATAGAGAATGCTCTATTTTTCAGTTATCTAGTGACAGCTTAATGACTGACCGACTGACTGGTTTCAACGCAGAACAACTTTGCACAGATGCGCAGTAGTTCAAGTTGCCACACTCCCTCCACGTAGCATACAAAGCCAGAGAAGAGAAAGATCCAAAACAGAGATATTAAACAGAAATATACGGCAAAAAGAATAGTAATATGGAAGAACGGTAGAATTTTATTGGATATGATAAATCACAAGGGCTGGATGCATCTGCACCAGGTCAGCCATTGACAACAATTTTAAGCTATATCACCAATTGTCTCCAGCCAAGTTAATGAATTAGAAATTACGACCGTTGGTTTTCATGTACTATCTAAAGTGTGATACCGTCTACATGTATTGCGTCTGCCTGCAGTAAAATTTGTTAGTTAGTAGTCAGTAGTGAAGAAATCAAGTGCACTATGGAGGTACTATGTTCAACTACATCTTTATCTCTTAAAGTTATGAGAGGAATTGATGTCACCCAAAAAAAAGTATTTCTTTCACTTCCCTATGCTCCTCACATTGTCATCAATAGAATTCTGCATTATTTCGAGTTTTTATGCGATTCTGCTACCAAAAACAGTTGTTATTTAGCTCTTAGTTATACTAGTTTCAGATTTTCCATCTTGGAAAAATCGAGTTTCTTTAATATTTTAGGAGATTGAGTGTTTGTCATCTGATTCCTACATGTTATCGGAGATCTTCTAGAGAGGCATAAAGACTTTTATAAGCTTTTTTTTAATCAATTTCCCCTGTATGTATATTCATTTCTAAAAGCTTCTTATTTTACTGTTATAGGCTGAATCGCCGTCAAACATACTCCCACAATCGAATAATGAGAAGATCGCAGTTAACATTCAACCTGCTGAGGTGAATGTTGTATAAGTATTAGAGTGACAATTTATTATTGATAGACATACTTACATACAACGAACTACTTTAGAGCATTTCAACTCCATGAGTACTTATACACTTATACATAAATATATATATATATATATGTCACCGTGGTTTTTACATGCATACATACACCTTTAAAGAGGTTGTGTAATTCTTCCTTCGTTTCAATTTCTCTTCTGTATGACTCTTTTATTTATTTCATTTCAAATATGTGTGTCCGCCACTATTCGCCTATACATATATAAATATCAGGCCAGTACATTTTGTTTTTTCAATTTTTATGGTGAATAAAATCATTAGATCAAAATTCTGTTTGTTTTGCCTTTCGCCTCCCGTCTGACAATCAACTACAACTTCACAAAATGCTGATTTTCTATCGAATGTAAAACTTCGGTTATAAACAAGAAGTCAGTTAAAATGTATCGTTAGTAGAGTTTCTCTTGAACAGCCTGTTATTCCAGATATCATTACCTATGTATGTAGGATAGGAGAAATGTCATACCCCGCGTTGTACACCGCTTTCCTGCGTTAACGCGAAAATTTCTCTGGCAAAGGACAAAAATCTCCAACAGTCATCATCTTTCATTTATTTAACAAATCAGCGGATTTTTCGATAGTTTGGTTTGTAAGGATTAGTTTTGTTTTTACCAGTTGATCACGGATTGATGATATCAGTTAGAAAACCAGTACTCCGTGGTTTTCAATGGTTCTCTAACTGATATCATCAATCCGTGACCAACTCGCAAAAGTCAGCGGATGCATGGATAAACACTTATTACAAAGGCATTCAACGGAGTGAAATATGCCACGTACCGATATAATCTGTTCCAGTTATCATTGGTGACGTTAAACATAAATTACTAGAACTGAATCTAAATGTAACAATGAGTGGAGATTCTATGAATTTTATGAATCTTTTTTAACCTAATCTTAGTTCAACTAAGGCTGTTTATCCGGCAGCGCAGTACCTTGACATCAGTAATTTATTTCACTTTCTGAATTTATAACATTTAATGCATGCAAAGCACTAAAGGATCTTCATCATGAGCTGACATTAGTTAGAGAACCATTGGATCGGGTCCCAGTGGCTTAATTGTATATGAGCTCGCCTTGTAACCAGAAGGTCCTGGGTCAGAACCCAAGCAGGGGGTAAGTACGGATGGAGAGTCCCAAACTAGGACGAAACAGCTGTACAGTACTCCCCGCAGGTTTTCCAATGGTTCTCTGACTAATGTCAGCTCATGATGAAAATCCTGTAATCAATCAAATCCCTACAAACCAACACTTGAATAAAGTTTGTGTTTGGAAAGACTGGGTCAAGATTGGAATTAAGTCTAAAGGCTTTAATCTCCCTGAAAGCTCATGTACCCTAAATCTGCACAAATAATTTATGGCTAATATGTGCTTCATTAACCGAAGAGAAGAAACGTCATATACACACAGAGAGATATAGAGATTGTTCTTTCATTTTAAAAATTGTTAGAAGTATTCGTGAATTGTAATCCAGAGTTAAATAGTAAAGTAGTTTATTGATTTTGCAATACAAGATAATAAACCGGTTAAGTGATATGAAACCTCAGTGTGCAGTATTTCGTTTTTTTTATATAATGGAGATTATATGGGGAAGCAGAGTTCAGTACAAAAATCAGAGAAAAGCCAACCGTATGAAACTCTTGGGTGGTAGGATTTGTAATTATCACTTTATATGTATATGAACATAGAGAAGATTGAGGTGATGAAAATAACCAACGAGCCATCAACAGGAGAGATTTCATGGAGGTTACCTCCTTCACTTATCTAGGAAGCATCGTTTCAACCGCAGGCACACGGTACGGATGAAGATGTCAAAGTCAGAATCGGAAAGGTAAGATACACCTTCATCAACATGAAACCAGTTTGGAAATCTTTTGCACTTAGCCAGTATAAACAACAAGATTCGGATTTTCAACACCAATGTCAAGTCGGTCCTTCTATATGGGTCAGAAACTTGACGTGTAACGAAAAGGATTTCCAACAGTCTACTGAAGACTTTTATCAACAGGTTCCACTTTCACTGGCTCCATATTGGAGATCAAATGGTCAGAGGAATTAATAATAAGAAACTGGAAAAAAAACCGATCACTCAACGAATATGTAGGAGAAAATGGAGATGGATCGGGCATACATTGAGGAGACCACCGAATGACGTCGCGCGCCAGGCCATCGCTCGAGTGTAATTCAAATGGGAAGTGACGAGTGGATGCGAGGGTGTCATGGAGGAGATAAGGGATTATAGGCAATCGTGGTCTCAGCTGAAGAGGAGAGCAGAAAGTGGAGATGTGTTGTTGAAGTCGTATGTTCCACTTGGAACCCAAGGGAATAATTATAATAGTGTATAAGAAAATTTAGGAATATACAGTAGCTCCGGGGAACACAGCTAGAAGTATACTAAAGCTTTGTTTTTGGTTAGAAGCTTTAGAATTATATAAGGCTGTTAAGCTAAATTACCCGAAATAGAAATGATTTAATATTTATTCATCAGAAAACCCTTGGTAGGAAGTTTAAACTGAATTTCTTTATAAAGCTTTGAGTTTACGTCAAAGTCAGACATAAGTCTTCGTTGTTTGAACAAATCGGGCTTGATGCCAAGTTTCCAACCTCAGTGACTCATCAGCCTTCAAGAGATGGGTCCCGGACAGAAAACACGCTTCATGTACTTTGTTCCGGACAATAGGGTAGTATCATAAGTTCTCATGCATTCAATTTGAATCATAGTTTAGAATGCAGACTTATACTGGATTGCTTATCAACATTAGCAGTGAAGTGAGTCGATTAAGAAATACAAATAGCAACAAAGTGATCCAATCGTCAATTGTTTCGTTTTACGCGCAACTTGTCAGTGTTATCAGTTTCAGCTAAGTTTTTGTTATCTGACAAGCCACACAGATGTTATATAATTTCCGAATTCCCATTTACGCATTTAGAAAAAAACAACAGATTCAGTGAAGAAATATATTCCTTTTCAATTAGTTCCTCATCATCGGCTGGCTAGCTATACACTAATGTATAGTTTTCCACATCAAAATGTTTTATCAACAATGTGGTTATTTCAGTTAATCAGTTTTAGCTATGGATGGTGGGTGAAATGAAGAGGTTAAAGGTCATCAAAACAAGTCACTAATAGGTATTAGTAACAAGACACCTAAGTTTTAAAAGAGAGGTGCAAATTAATTACGGAATTCAAGATATAAGATGATTCTTAGGCGTTGGCAACAAGTTATTACACGAAATTTGTAAAATAGCAGTGATGACTAAGAAGTATGGGATGACTCAGAAGAGTTACGTAAAATACAAACAAGTTAATATTCTTGATAGTTATCATTGTTTTACAAACGACTTGACTATGTAAAGGTTAAAGGTCATCAAAACAAATAACTAATAGGTGTTAGTGACAAGATATCTAAGTTTTGAAAGAGGTGTGGAAATCAGGTATGGAATTCAAGATAGGTTAACTATAAGGCGTTGGTGACAAGTTATTACATAATCAAGACATTTGTAAAATAGCAATGATGACTGAGTCATCCTATTCTTCTCAGACATCATTGCTATTTTACAAATTTCTTGATGATGTAATAACCTGTTGCTAACACCTATGAATCAACTTATCTTGAATTCCGTAATCAACTTGCACCTCTCTTTTAAAACTTGGGTGTCTTGTTACTACTACCTATTAGTTATTTGTTTTGATGACCTTTAACCTCTTCATTTCACCCACCATCCATAGCTAAAACTGATTAACTGAAATAACCACATTGTTGATAAAACATTTTGATGTGGAAAACTATACATTAGTGTATAGCTAGCCAGCCGATGATGAGGAACTTATTGAAAAGGAATATATTTCTTCACTGAATCTGTGGTTTTTTCTAAATGTTATGTAGTTTGAAGACAAATTATTTAATGTCATCAGAACATAAGTGAGGTTTAGCTGAATGTACCAAGATAGGTAATTTAGAAAAAACTCAGCTATTGCTATGTATACTTTAATATAAAAGCACAGAACAAAATGAGGCATAGTAATAGTCCTAAGGAAGGTGGAGCGAGAGAGGCTGATCACCGAATCGAACAAACACCCAACACGTGTGCCGTATGGGACATAGAAACTTTCTACTACTTTTTATTAAAGATCACCTACCCAGAACAAATTTCTCATGTAACAGCTTATGAGTAACACTTTTTGTCTGAGGGAATTCGCCCAGATTTAAGTTTATGGAGTGGGAAATAAACCTGGAACTCACTGCCAGAAAGTTAAATGCGAAAGTTCGTGAGACGCATCTGCAATCTGACTTGTTATTTTTAGTACGAATAAACTATCCAATTGACACGGGACATTCAGTGAAAATTGGTAAGGCTTTCAAAATAATCAATACACAACGAAAACCTTGATTACTTCGGTTCACAGAAGCCATTACCATCATAAGACTTCCATCCAACCTATGCATACAGAAAGAGAGAGTGCAACTAATCTCTCACTACCCTTGTAACCATAATTGTTGTGTTCGTGTGCATCTGCGTTTTGTTCTGTTACATAACATTCCACTCAATCTTGATTTTGACTTTCACTCACTGAGTTGAATTCACTATTCAGGTTCCAAATCTACTGAAATAAATTAATTTACCTACTTTAACATTTTGCTTTACTATTCACCCCTACCCTCCTGAACTCTCCACCATAATATGTATAAATTCACTCTGTTTTTTGATCCTGTATTTTCTCTCTAGCCCATCCTTGTTTGCAAGAGAAATCTGAACTCTACAACCTTATCTAATTAGTATATAAACAGTTACTCTTTTAACACTAAATAATTATCTACTTACATCATCTTTGAAATTATGTTGCCTATACTTCCTAGCTATAACTTGAAGTCATTTTAAAAAGTATGTTCAGTAATTGTGTAACACATAATTAATTTATTTAGGATGTATGCAGTTGAAGGGAATCCACAAAATAAAACGAACTCGTATTATCCTGGGACGGGCTGTGCGACTATTCCAAATGTTTAAGATGTTAAGTAGTTATGGCCACATTTATTAGATGTTACTTCGATGAGCTAACTGAAGATTGAATTACACCCCCAAATTTCTGATTATTTCAGAAGTAACTCGATTAAACTAAAGTAGGGACTTCTGTGATCGTCTTAGGTCGACCAGATAATACTTTTATGATATACATAGGCACTAGTAAAATTATTAGTACGATCATCAATCAGACAATTTCAGTAGTGATATGTTCGGTGACGTTAAAGTATCATAACCAAAACCACATTGACCATGAACAACCACCAGTCACAATTTAGAAGGCAAAAAGCTTGAGTAATCGTTAAAAAAGTGTACTAAAAACACTGCAAATAGGATATTACACTAGATAATTGTGTGTTGTAAGAATATCTGCCAGTTACTCCAAGGATAATCCATAGAAAAATCATACCATGGGCTATAGACTTATTCATCTGGGTGATTGTAGATCATGAT
Organism: Trichobilharzia szidati; assembly: GCA_944472155.2. Taxonomy (NCBI): domain Eukaryota; kingdom Metazoa; phylum Platyhelminthes; class Trematoda; order Strigeidida; family Schistosomatidae; genus Trichobilharzia; species Trichobilharzia szidati. The sequence continues at coordinate 134,858,410 of OX235271.1, forward strand.
ACTTTAGAATCCACAGACATTCCTGACCGAATTCTTTTATCTACCCCTAGCCCTTACCTTAACTCGAGACCTTAAAAGAAAAATCTCCTAGGGAATAAGTAGAATACTGTACCTACCTTCACGAATAGATTTTGTCTTATATCATGATTTGATTTGAAATGACTTTTCTCTGCATTCCCAAAACCTGACTGGTTCTTGAACATCAAATTTTGACAAACCTTAATTTTGGTTATGCTAATTTAACTTTGCCATATCGTGTTGAATTTAATTTTCTTTGTTTCCATTATTTTCACATCACTAATAAGTTGGAAATTAGTGAAGGAATCGGTCGGTCGGTTGGTTTTCGACATAGAACTTTGCACATATGTGCGGCAGTTCAAGTCGCCACACTCCATGTAGCACACAAAGCAAGAGAAGAAAGTAGAAGAAACGCATAATATAGACAGTAAACAGAGGTGTGAGACAAAGGAATAGTAATAACGAAGAACAAAACAGCTTCATTGGAAATCATAAGTCACAAGGAGTGGATGCATCTGCGCTATCATCGAGAACGATTTTGAGCCATGTCACCAATTGTTTCCAACCATTGGTTTTTACCGTCCCGAGGACCCCATCCAGGAAGTCTATACCTTCCTACGTGGCTTAGACTAACTGTTGTAGATTTCATTGACTGGTGCCATGTTTTCTTTTGACCGCCTCTAGCTCTTTTCCAGCCTGGCCCTATATCAGCTAACATTGCTGAAAATATCAGCGGTCATAAAAGTAGGAGCAGATAAGCTTGAAAATAAATTGTACGATTTATTGAATTTTGATGACAGTAAAGGGGATTTTTTATCATCTGTAAATTCCCGTTTTGAAAAATCATTAGGGATAGTTTCTTAGCATTCACCAAAAACATAATCAATACTTCCCTCGAAGAAATAATAGGCAATGAATGAAAAATTTACCTACCGATAACAACATGAAGTCTGGTTAAATGCATTCTGTAAATGTGAAGCAGTAGTATCCTTGATAAACTCATTTCTAAGGAGGAAAGTCACAGTGTTATACATGAGTGTGTCATTATCAGTCAACTTCCTCAAAGATACAATGTATGAAAGATAATCGTATCGTCGACCACTGGACCGGGTCCCAGTGACTTATTGGTCTAGGAGCTCGCCTTGTAACCTAAAGGACATGGGTTCGAACCCTCGTTTTGGGTGGGTGCTGATGAAGAGTCCCAAACCGGAAAGAAATAAGTGTCTAGTACTCTCAGGTCTTCCAATGATCCTCTAACCGATGTCAGTTCATGCTGAAATACTGAAACCAATCAAATCCATGCAAAGCAACACTTGAATAATCTCATCTGTTGACTTTTTATATATGAAAAGACAAAATTATCAGTGAGACCAACAATGATTGGTCATTCTTCAAGTCACTGTGTTCACTTGTACATAGGATGATGTGATTAAGATACCTAACCAGTACAAACAATTGTCATCAATGCGAGAAATGTAAATGAATTCACCTCTTCCATTTATCTAGACAGAATCGTTTCAACCATAGGCAACACGAATGAAGATTTCATATCCAGATGGGATCGGAGAAGCACGATAGGCGTTCACTACTTTGAAATCAGTGTGGAAGTCTGCTTCCCTCAGCATAAGGCAAAAGATTCGGATTTTTTAACGTCAACATCAAGTCATTGCTTCTATATGGTTCACAGAATTGGTGTGTGTGTGTGTGCGCGCCACGGGAAGTATTTCCAACATGACACAGTCTGTTACCATTCGCTACCTTGTCTGCCTCGATAGTGAAGATCGAATGTCCACCTGGAAAGGATTAGCAACAACGAACTTTCGCAATACACTAAGCAAGAATCTATTACCTAAAGGGTGTGCATCAGAAAATGAAGATGCATTGGATATACGCTGAGGAGTCCGTTGAGTGAAATCACAAGTGAAGCAGGCTGTCGAATAAAACAGGGATAACAGTAAAGCTTATGGGTGACCATGGAGCCAGCCAAATGAGGCTGGAGACAATGGTATCAAGTGACGAGGTGTTACCGAAGCCATACAGATAATAATAATAGTAATTTACTATCAGTTTCCACTGCTCAGCAGTACATTGTCATTTAGTGAACAAACAGCACACCTGATGCGAAAATTTCGGTCAACATGACAATAATCGATAAATTGGGGCTGAGATTTAACAGACTTCAGTTCGTTTTTTTTGTTCCTTTACGTTCCCGGTGGAACATAGGGCTTCAAGCTAGCGGCCTGAAGTTTCGGTAGCAGTGGTGTTTATTTCTATGGGATGCAGTTGCTAGCCTCACGTCCAACCTGCCCTCTTTATTAGTCTTAATGCTAGCTTAGCGAGGTAGAGGAGTGCGTCGGCCACGGACCGAACCCCGACCCACCTGCGTAGTCGGCAAGCATTCTACTTCTGTTCCACCGACACACATCAGTTAGTTTAGTAGCTGAATTTTGAAAGCGATATCTCAATTCTTAGACCTCTAAGAATATTAAAGCAAAAAACAACTTGAAGTTACGAAAATGAATTTATACGTGTCGATTGTTCAAAAACCAGTAGACCAGTTAATGAATTTTTCCCTCTCATAACAAAAAGATATCCTAACTACAAAGTTAAATTCAAGTATAATAGTAATTATTAGGGCGAACTTTTTGTTTCAAAAAATCTACAAAAATTTATTCTCATCAAAGTTTTACTTTCATGCGAATTTTTAAATCTATAATTGAAAACAACTTGTGCAGCTGTTCTTTCTGTTATCTATCCCTTAACACATTAACACATAAGGAATATAAGGAATTACGAACAAACAAACAGAAAAAAAAACACAGAAAGGAATGGATTTAATTCAGAACATATGTGTTGTATTTCTATTAAGTGAGTGAGAGATTACCTAATCAAATATCCGTATACTTATTGATCCATTAAAATAGAAAGATGGCTGAAATAAGGTCATTTGTAGCTAGCTGTTCAATAGATAATAAAAATTTACATCTGAATAAGCTGTTGACATTTTTTGACTATGATCAATTGGGAAATTAATGATGGCATACTCACTGTCTGAGCGTGACATTAAACTATAATCTGTGATAATGTAAAATTAAAATCTTTTTTTTTTTAATGAATTCATGACTCTGTCATAACTAAATTAAATCTCACTGACTTTCTATGCATCAATTCAATTTTAGATGAATGCTGAAGTATTCTTTCATGCATATCATGATGAAAATCGATTGTATTAGGAGAAAGGAATTTATTGATATAGTAAAGAGAACAGAAGTATGATGGAGCATAGAAATACATGCTGTTATGAGGTTCAAACAATAAGCTATCTGGCTGTTAGTTATAATGTCATGAATTGGCAGAAGTTAGAATTCATGGACTGGCCAGTGGATCAAGTCCCAGTGGCTTAATGGTCTACGAGCTTACTGGCCTTGTAACCAGAAGATGCTGGGTTCGAACCCCGGCGGGCGTGTACTGATGAAGAGTCCCAAACCAGGGCGAAACAACTGCCCAGTACTTCCAGCTTGTTTTCCAACGATTCTCTGATTGACGGTAGCTCATGATGAAATCCTCTAACCAATCAAACAAACAAAAACAATACTTGAAAGCTACAGTTAACACGCAATCAGATATTCAAATAGATAAGTGAGAGGAAATAACACTGGCTTTTATGTATCATTGATATAAGAAATGTAATATATGAAATATAATATATAATATATGAAATGTAATACAAATGATTATCACAGAAAGAACAAGATTTCTGAATATTCACTTTGCTGACAGTTTTCAAAATGCATTAACACGTAGCTCAATGGTTTGTGGAAAAGTAACTGATTTGATTGCGGACTGATACCATTGAGAGAAAAGGTAAAAATTAGAAAACAGAACAGACTATCAAGTTCTAACCTAGAAGTATGCAACGCTGTTTGGGTGGCAGCTATTCTGTACTCTGTGTCAGTCTGTGGTAACATTATTTTAAAAATATCTTCTTCAGATGTCAAAATATAGTCTCTTGAATGTTGCTTACGCACCCACCACCACGGTTCGAACCAAGGACCTTTCGGGCTACAAGGCAAGCTCACATACCATTCAGTCACTGGGATCCCATTCAGTGGCTCATGAATTCTAACTTCTACCAATTCGTGATTTAGAGCGATCCCAACCAATGTCGTTGGTGGGACATCCATCCACACACTTGACTGGATGGACCTCACTGGTCACGACTTCTCACTAGAACTCCAGGAAACTCCGTCCGTCAGACTAATTTTCAATAGTTGGTTTGTAAGGATTAGATTTGTTTCTACGAGTTGATCATGGAATGACAAGTCGTGTTGGATATCAATCCGTGATCAACTCGTAGAAACAAATCTAATCCTTACAAACCAACTATTGAATATTTGTGTTTTATTATTCATGAATTTATAACTGTAGAGCGTAAAGAAGAAGGTACAAGGAAACTGTTGTTCGCTCAGAAATCATCTTGTTCAAGTTTAAATTAGTTGACGGTAATATGATAGGATGTCTGGAAAATAGTTCTTCTATAACACCACATACAGTTACACACAACTATACAATAGGATGGGATAAGATGGAAATCTTGAAACCGAAAAGAAGGATTGATAATGGAACCTTTATTCGTAGTACCAACTGAGAATACATGAACTAGGAATGTTTCAGCAACTGTTCTGGACATCTGGAAAATTCCACCACCCCTATGACGAATGGAAAGGAATAAAGAGAATTATAAAATTCATGAATAATCCCCATTCAGGCATTAATGAAAACAAAACATATAGTTCAGGGAAGAGTCTCTTTTCGGCGAATTCATTTTCTTAGCTGTACAATCGTAAATATACATGAGTTAATTTGTATGCATGTGTACATTAAGTTTGTCAAACAAAAATACAATTGGTTATGGTTATTTTAACTAAACAGGTGATGCAGGTTCGAATCCCAGAAGGGACATGAGTTCCTTCAACCTTGCAGATACGCCTTGCTGACGAGTGCCAGCTAGCACGAAGCCTGAGTATAAGGCTTCCTACCGATTGCCTCCAACTATCTAATATCATCAAATCACTGTGTACACCGTGATGGCGAGCTACCTAGAATGGTGGCCACATTGCAAACCTGACTGATAGAATTCAGTCTGCACCAAAGAAAGGACTAGACACGTCACACTAGTTACTAGTGTCCAATCAAAATACTCACTACAGGAGGTCAATCACGAAGATACACAAAAACAAGTCCCCCTGAGACCTGTACTTTCGATGATCAACTCTCCCCAACATAAGGTTGCACGATGGCTTGCGGAGAAGTTGGAACCTATTCGTCAACGGCTATCCATGCACACCATGAAAGACATTTCATTTTTCTGAAAGTGTGAACCACATGAACTTTTTAAATAAGTTCATGGTGTCATTTGATGTAACCTCCTTGTTCACAATGATTCCAATCAACGAAACTATTGAGATCATTTGTCAGCAGTCTGATCTTCTCCCACTCCCAGAGTCGGAATGCAAACGCTTACTGCTTATGTGTACCATGGATGTACAATTCCAATTTGACAGCACTCTTTACCGCCAAATAGATGGTGTAGCTATGTGCAGTTCACTTAGCCCTATTTTAGCAGATATATTCATGTCCAACCTTTAAAGAACAAAGTTGAAGCATGCAATCGACGAAACAACTTCCTACTGTCAATATGTCAATGACACATTTGTAGTGTGCAACAATGAAAGTCATGCTCCACACTTACTCAGATTATTCAATGACGCACATACCGATATTGAGTTTACTATGGAACATGAAAGTAACGGAAGGTTCCACTCCCTCGACATTGCCATGCAACGCCTAGAAGATGGTAGTCTTTAGAGGTCAATTTACAGCAAGCCTACATGGAATGGACACTACCTAAATTTTAACAGTTTTTTTCCAAATAGCTATAAACAATCACTAGTCAGTACTCTGTACTATAGAGCTAGGAGAATGTGCTCTATAGAGAAATTAGAAGAATTTGTGTTTCTTGATTATATGTTGAAGAGCAATGGTTACCCTCAAAGGTTCATTAACAAGGATAGAAGATCTGAAGTCTCAAATGTAAAACAAATCATAGTGGAGAAAAAGCCAGTCTACATTCGGCTTGATTATAAAGGTGAAAACATTGCAGCAATGGTCAACAGAAGACTGAGTTCGTCACTAGCCACAGCCTATCCTGCAGCTAAGTTCGTCCCCATCTATCGAACAACTTGCTGTTTGGTGCAATCAAAAGTCGACAAATACCCTTCTCATGTTAACTCCAACTGTATCTACAAATTTACATGTATCTGCGGGAGCAGTTACATTGGAAGCACAGAAAGAAGGGCACACATCCGACTTTCTGAACATGTACCAAAAAGCTTATGTCTAAAGGGAACAAATGCTTTAAACAGTACCATCACCAGGCATCTCCTTGACACGGGTCATGAGGTGGACGTCGCAAAATCGTTCATAATTATCAATAGGCAAAAGAGCTCAATCCTCCTGAAGTTTGCTGAAGCCATCTCCATCAAGCGTCTGAAACCTGATTTGTGAGTACAGGAAGAAACAGTTATGAGCCCTTCTTTGTCCTGGTAACGATATATTTTTAACTCTCTGATCTGAATACATAATGCCGAAAGTTTCCACTGTGTATGATCATTATTGTTCGGAATACTGTTTAGTATTACATATATATATATATATATATATATATACTATTACTGTATGCATATATTGATTGATTTTTGTTTAAAATGAACTCTGCGCAAGTATGTTAAATTATTTCTTTAGATATACTTAATAATGACTTTGGCCTGTCGGCAGCTGATGAGAAGCCAACGAAATAAATGATGGTACCACTTTATTCTGCAAAAGCTGTAGTTCTTGCTCTATTCAAATTCATTAAGGGCAATAAATGTATGAAACAGGTGAGAATTAGTAAGTTTCGGGTAGAGTTGCATGATACAAAATCAGTCGAGAAAATTGGGTGTCAATGAAACTAGGGTAGTAGCAAAAGTGATAAGTTTTCCCAGTCAGTTCTTAAAAAGGAGTTACGTAATAATATGAATAGTTTGATGATTAAGTTGTACTCAGGATGCACACAGAAACAAAGTAGAAAATACGAAATTACGTCAGAGTTCTAAATGAAAACAAGAATTATAAGCAATTAAAGAAACAGGCAAACAGACAAAATTAAGTCATCAAAAATCAACAAAGTTGTTACCGTGATTATAAAATTCAAGTTTCGAAACTGTGTAGTAATAACTGACATGATTATGAGTAATAAATAGTGTTTGATAGGTTATCCAGTAAATGATACTATTTCATCACTGTGTGATATATCCCCCAAAAGAAGTTAATATGGGATTACACGGCTGCAAAATCACTTGACACTGATTCACAGCATAATCGATGGGCAGTTGTATCCCATAGCTCAGTTAGTATATTCCTGAGCTTCTTGTTTGGCATCCAGTGAAACATGGTCTTAATTACCATCAACCATGTAACATTGTATCAGTATGTTATATTAATCAATTTTGCGGGCATTTTGAATACAGGTAAGGAATGAAAATCATATACTTTGGTATTATTTGCTTTAAAGTCACTGTGACAAGTGCTACTGATAAGTTTTATTGGTAATATATGAAGAGACGCTCACTGGCACAAAAGCACCAAATAGAAAGGAGATACATTTGATTTCAGAGGAGGCAAATGGGACAGTGTTGTGGGAATACAAGGGGGAGAAGTGAGAGGAACACAAAGAAACCCAATATGAAGTCCAGAAGTACCACAACATGAAGATCTGTGCAAATCGGGCGTTGAAGATAAGGTGTACATAATTTGGCTATATATAGATACAAATAATACAATCCTTCACCAAGTCTTTCCTCTTCTAGCTATACATCACTGTTTAATGTATACAATGCATCATACGGTATTTTTTTAAACTTGTTTCGAAGATCATAAAAAAAAAGTTTTAAATATTCGAAAACTTTTACCATTTGTTTATGAATGTTGTTTATCTAATTACTTTTGACACTAATCCAATAAAAAAATTCATTCGATAATATTTATTACACTGGAATTTATGATGTTTATTTGGGTTATTTATTGATTTAGTTGGTAGACTATTAGGTCAATCGATTTGTATTCATTCACTTATGATTAAGGTGTATAAGTGACCTGCAACAGACAACAACAAAAAAAGCCAAAACGAAAAGAATTTCAATCTGTTTATCAGCCTACCTAATATTTTGGTATCAGAATTCATGTGTAACTGAATATGAATATTCTTTCACAAAAAAAAACATTCTGTTTATAATCGCATAAATGTATCTACTATATATGTATATATATATATAACTATCTTTTAAATAATTAGAGCTAAAGAAGTTACCTTTTGTATGAAAACAATTAAAAGTCAATCTGAAAGAAGAATATTCGGCGGAGTTAAAGTATCACAGCCAAAGGTAAGGTCTTTCAAAAGTCAACCTCTAAGAACCAATCACATACAAGGAACTCTACGAACGGTTATTCCGAATCAGTGATTGGAGAGGCCATGTATGGTACTCTACGTATTCTCTAGGTACTTTCTCTGAAAATCTATACTGTAAGATAGGATTATGCCTTTTAAAGGTCTAGGTTTAAGGTTAGAATTTGGGTTAAAGTTAGGATTAGGAATTAGGATTATGGTTAGAGTTAGGAATAGGCTAAAGAACAGTGTCAGAAATATCAGTGGAAATCAGAACGCACCTTATAACCAGAAGATCTTGGGTTCGAACCCTGATGTGTGCGTACTGCTGAAGAGTCCCAAACCAGGACTAAAATGCTATCCAGTTTTCTTTTCCAGTAGTTCTCTAACTGATGTCAGCTCATGATAAAATCCTCCATGCAACCAAACAAAATCCCTACAAAACCAATACTTGAAAACTGATCTGATGCTCACTAGCGACTGGACCTATTAAATTATTTAACCTGGGGTTCAAGTGGGAAGCTTTGACCAGTAGAGTACAGCAGGTCGAAGGTGAGGGCAATCACTCATCGAAGAAGACATTGTAAAGTGGTCGCGCTATGTCACTAATTGGCAGAAGTTAGAATTCAAGGACCACTAGATTGGGTCCCAGTGGTTTAATGGTCTACGAGCCCGCCTTGTAACCAGAAGGTCCTGGGTTCGAACCCCGGTGGGTGCGTGCTGATGAAGAGTCCCAAACTAGGATGAAACAACTGTCCAGTACTCCCAGGTTTTCTAGTGATTCTCTAACTGATGTCACCTCATGATGAAATCCTCCATACTGCGTAAATGTACGACAAATGTCCAATTCTTGTTTAATAATGAAATGTACTAATAGGTTGATGGAGTAGTTATGGAATCCCCATTAGGACCTATTTTTGAGAACATATTTCTAGCAAAACTAGAAAATAGTCAGCTGGAAGATGAAATAGAAAACATGGAAATGTATTGTCTGTACATGGATGATACTTTGTAGTGTACGTTGAAGGGGTGCGCATTGATTTGATTTAGAGCCACTTCAATAATGCTCACTAGGAGTCCATTTCACCTACGCGGGAGAATACAACGACTCTCTGCACTTCCTCGACATCCTACTAGCAATAAGAGAGAATGATTCCGTCAAAAGAATCATATTTAGAAAGCTTGAGACCTAACCTCGATATATTCAATTCCTTAGCTTCGTACCAATGAAATAAAAACATAATCTCATCAGGTACTTAGCATTCGCAGCGAGGTCCATTTGCTCCAAAGATTGTGTAGAGAAAGAACTCCTGGTCATCCGAGATATTCTACGCGAGAACGGATATCCAAAGAAGTTTATTAAGTCCAACATGATTTTCGTTAGTCGTAATCATGAACTGGTAACGGTGGAGAAAAAGCCTTTATTTTCACGTATACAATTCACGGGAGATACTCCTGCAGAGATTCTATCGTAACGCTTGACCAGGGTGATAAAGAAAACTTTCTACTCTGCACATATGCTCCTATCCTTCAGTAACTGTACAGTGTTTACCCAGCAACTGAAAAACGTTTTACTTAACCTTAGCTCTTCTTCATACATAGACCATTGCAATTGTTCCTGTGGTTCAAGTTATATAGGGCGTACGATTAGGCAGGTTCTTCTACGGGTTCTAGGACATTTATCAGCTTGGCTCAGCAAGGGGAAAATTAAATGCGTAAAAAAGCTCGATTCTGTCACACCTGGTCAATACTGCACATCGCATCGATGCCAATACAGACTTCAGGGTCATATACCAAATTCCGAAGCCGTCATCACGTACAATTTGCATACGTCTCCTACACACATGGCTGAAGCTTTTACAATAAAGGCGATTAGACCGAAACTTTGCATCCGAAAAGAACACGTTCGGACACAGTTCCTACCATGGCCAAACTTGGAGTAAAGTTTCTTCTTCTCACCAAAAGTTCCTCTTCCCCTTATCCCTATTGGTTTATTTCCTTTTTTTTCTTTTCTCATCATTACAGTTATACAATTATCATTATTATTACTCGTTATAATGTATACCCTTCATCCAATCATTCTTTCATTATTATCGAATTTTCCATTTATAATATCCGGACGTATTACCACTGATATTATCTCTTTCCTCAATATATGCCTCCACCTGTTTCATTTAACTTATTGGTTATTTCATAATAAACTTTTCATTGCAGTCTTACTATCTCCTGTTTAATACATACTGCTTTGTACTAGACACTCACCTCACACCTTTCATAACCTTGAACTGACTTGTCGATTTTTTCCTACCCCACATTCCACGAAACTATCTATCATGACTAATCACCACCATTCATTATAATAAATGTTCTTTTTGTATTTCCCAATGAATGAAAAACAAAACGATATTGTTTTTACTTCATTCATTGGGAAATACAAAAAACCTTTATTATAATGAATATCATATACCCAATGCCAAAATTTTTTCAAACTGTTAAAAGTGAACTTGGTCTGGACACATAAAAATCACTACCATTGTCTCCCATTTCACAATATTTTGTAATTGAATTTAGCTCATAGCATGTTTATCACACAAATACTATTTATTTTGTCACCCCATAACTAATGTCTGATTCTACATTGAAAAATGTATCCACCGCATAACTGGCCATCGTTGTAACGACAACGAATATCCTATTTTATCATTGTAAGACCCTGAAGAGAACTTATTGAAAAGAATATTCGGAAAAGTTGAACTATCACAGCGAAAATCGCATTGACCTTGGACAACCAACCAGAATTCAGATGCAAAATGTCGAAGATGAAGAGAAATTACTGAAAAGAATATTCTTCGTTCACACTATTGAAAAAATTCCTTCTGAGTTGACAAATTGTGCCTCACTATTCAAATTCTCTTTTCGCTTATAAATAAACGAAGGAAATCGCTTGAGTGTATGCGCGAACAAACTACAGACCTTCATCAACAGGTGTCTTCGCTCAATACTACTCGAAATCAGATGGCTGGCCGGAAAAGATCAGTAAAACGGATGGATCTCTGGCAATGAGAGAAACAACCCATCAGGAACCAACTGTGCAACAAATATGCAGGGAGAACTCGAGGTGGACTGGTCATACTCCGAGAAAACTGACAGGCTCTCTCTCAGTTGGAACGCGAATGGGATTTGGCGCGTTGGTCGTCAATGCGAGGGTGACATGGAGGTGGTCATGTGAAGAAGAGATGAAAGCATGTGGGCAGACGTGGAGCCAGATGAAAACGTTTGTAGAGAACCGAACTCAATGGAGACGGATGACTGAAACCCTATATTCCCCTAGGAATTAAAGGAAACAATAATAATTATTATTATCATTATGCATGATGAGGTCACAGAGTTATTAATATGAAGTTAAATTATTTCACTTGAATAAGTGGGAGAAAAATTAGATAAACGTTATCAAGTCGAAATCATCTCAGTCCCATGTAAGAGAACTAGAAAAAGGCAGATTGCATTTTATGACAATTTTTCCAGGTGAATAAACCAGGACCATACTAGAATACTGAAACGATACGACACCACGCTGTTTGACCGACGACTTTCAGATTTTTTAATCAATATTTGTATATCTGAATAACTTGGCGACATTTGGTGTGTTATTTGTTTTGAAATGAAAGTCGCACCACTTATTGTTGAGCTAAACAACTTACGAGTAACAACTGCTTCAACAGCTATATGGTCGTTTCATGTGCCAGGTGATTCTCAAAGGAAAGTTCACTGAAGCCTCTGAAGTGAAAACAAGAGAAGGGCAAGACTGACTACTGCCACTGATGATCTTCTAAGTTGGTGAAAACGGGATCATGCAACAGACCACATTGAAGATGCGTACACATTGAACTGACAAAAAGATTCCAGAAGACGTGGATTCTGAGGATGATTTATGTCTAATGTGGCAAATTTCGGATATAAACAAGCAAAAGCCAACAAGTTTTGCAGAAGAAGCAACTAAGAAAGGACTTCAGGTAAACATGGAAAAGACACGGGGAATATAGATACCCAACGCATAACAGGCATCAATCAATCGATTTATTTCAAGAAGGTAGAACAGGTAAATTTGAACGATGTCACTGCTTTCGCGTACCTAGGCAGTATCGTTTCAACTACGGACTGCAGAACGCATGAGGATGTCAAGGCCACCCAAGATCGGAAGAACAAGACAGACCTTCATCAATCTGAAATCGTTGTGGAAATCTACATCACTAAGCATAAGGAACAAGATTGGAATTTTCAACACTAATGTCATGTCGGTTCTTCCATGTGGTCTAGAGACTTGGCGTGTGGCTCACCAGCAGACTGCTGCAGACTTTCATCTACGGACGCCGTTTTCAGATCCTGAAGCATACGCAACAAGAAACTTTGACAACGAACCAATCAACAGCCTACCACCCGAGAAATATGCAGAAAAAAATGGAAATAGATTGAATCGTTGAGTAACATAATACGCCAGGCCTCCTACTAGTTGGACATGCAAGCTTGACTTGGAGGAGATCGTGTAAAGAAGAAATGTGACATTGCGGGCAATGGTAGAGACAACTAAAAAAAGCCAGCAAAGGACAGAGTGAAGTAGAGGTGTGCTTCTGAAGCCTTGTGTTACATTCAGAATCCAAGGGACGAACAATAATGAGATAAACAATTTTCAAAAATAAGCGATTAATTGGCCAACACATCTCCTATAAATTAGCAAGTGAGAAGTTCCTTGAAAAAGTGAGTTGCAGATTAACTGACCACCCTTTGAAATGTTAGTACTATTAAGATACTTAAATACAACCATTTTTCCAAATTCTTATTTACTCATTTAGAAAAAAACAATAGATCCAGCGAAGAAATATACTCCTTTTCAATTAGTTCCTCATCATCGGCTGGCTGGCTAGCTCTACACTAATAAATAGTTTTGCATAGCAAAATGTCTTACCATTGAAGTGGTTATTTCAGTTAATCAGTTTTATCTATGGGTGGAGGGGTGAAATCAAGAGGTTAACGGTCATCAAAGTAAATAACTAATAGGTGTTAGTAACAGGATATCTAAGTTTTGAAAGAGGTGTGGAAATCAGCTATGGAATTAAAGATAGGTCAACTCTTATGCGTTGGTGGCGATAATGTCTGAGAAGAATAGGATGACTCAGTCATCATTGCTATTTTACAAATGTCTTGATTATGTAATAACCTGTTGCTAACGCCTGAGAATCAACCTAACTTGAATTCTGTAATTAATTAATATTTCACCCCTCTTTCAAAACTTAGATATCTTGTTACTAACACCTATTACTTATTTGTTTTGCTGACCTTTAACCTCTTGATTTCACCCACCGCCTATACCTAAAAGTGATTAACTGAAATAACCACTTAACTGGTAAAACATTTTGATGCGCAAAACTACATATTAGTGTAGAGCCGATGATGAGGAACTAATTGAAGAGGAATATATTTCTTCGCTAATTTGTTGTTTTTTTCTAAATGCGTAAATGGGAATTTGGAATTTACTGAAATCTTCTAACAACCACTTCTGTTGGCAGTTAGTTGCACAGATTTTAATCATTCAGATTTCGTAATGCAATCTGATTGTCATAAAATAGGACTTTAAAACAGTTAGTCCCTTTTATAAATTTTGATAGCATTATTAGAAGACGGAGATTATCTGAAAAATGTGATGTATTAGCGCTATACATTTCGAACAATCTGATCACACATTTACTTGAGGCTATAGCCATTCATAAACTTAAGCCCCCCTTGTGTATTCAAAAACAGTTTGTTATTACTCTTAACCTACCTTGGTAATCCTTATTTGATTGGATTACCAAACGTTTGTGTTAATTATTCTTAATTCTTTTTTTGTCACCTTGTTTAATTTAACTTTTCCATATATATTGACTTGACAAGTAAATGTGTGATCAGATTGTTCGAAATGTATAGCGCTAATACATCACATTTTTCAGATAATCTCCGTCTTCTAATAAAATAGGACATTTTTTAGAACTTAACGAAATTATCAATGCTTTTAACCACAAAGGGCTCAGTATGCTTTTTAGAAAGCGCTAAACAAACTTATAACAGTTGTAATCAACCAAAAGTGCTATGATCAAATGACGAGTATTCTGTGTTAAGATGATGAAAGTCGATCGATAACACTCTTAATAGGTAGCATTAGAATTTTAGTCAATATAAAAACCCTATACTTCAAATTTTGAACACTCAATCTCTCACAGCACGCTATCACAACATTTATTTGGTCGCATGTGACAATTTAAGAAGAAAAAAAATGTACAAATGTAGAAGAATGCGATGATAATCAATGGCTTGACGTTACATTCCTTATCTTTCTTGTTTTCAATAGCATTAACTTACTTGTTATCATTAGTCCTAAAAAGAAGTCAAAACATATCAAGAGAATGGAAGAAGAATATTTTATTAGAAAACATCAAACTAAGCGCAGAAATACTATTTTAAAGCAAGAGTAAAAATTGAACACCGTAGTGAAACATAATTTTATTTTGATATCACATAGAAATGTGTTTGTCAGACAGTATTACTTAATGATAATCGAGAAGTTTGTTTAAATGACCATTTCTGTGCGGATAGTTCAAAATTTTGTTATCGTCTGTATTTTTGTGAAACTACTTAATTCATTTAACAAAAAGTCTAGCTAATATACTCCAGACATAAACAAAACAAATGACCGCTTTCGCCAAGAAATAAACTAAAATGAGTCCTTTTGAGTAAAACACAGGAGTTTCTGAATGATCTGAAATGCTCACTAGAAATCGATCCTATTCAGGTAGGTAGTTACCTGAAGTTCTAGTGAGAAATCGTGACCAGTAGGATGCAGCAGGTATAATGTAAGGACAAATACTCGCCGATGACATTGGCTAGCGGTCGTGAATTGGCAGGAGTTGGAATTCATGGACAGGCCACTGGATTGGGTTTCAGTGGCCTTATGATCCACGTGCTCACTGGCCTTGCAACCAGAAGGTCCTGGGTTCGAACCCTGGCTGTGGATTTGTACTATCTAGGAGTCTCAAACTAGGCGGACGAAACAGCTGTCTGTCCATTACTGCAGCACTTGTTTTCCAATGGCTCTCTAACCGATGTCATTACATGATGGAATCCTGCAACCAATCAAACAAAATCCCTGCAAAACCTGCAAACCTGAATAATTTGATTTCCTTTACTGTAGCTGTTTACAGTTTTCCTTCTTTTCTACCATTTCTATCCAAATAACTATGAACAAAATAACACCAAATGATTACTCATAAAAATTTCTGTCATAAGAGATAGAAATGTAGGCTCAAATATATAGATAAGATTATATCTACCAAATGATAGTGTCTCCTCTGTTGCTAATTGACAATTTAGCAAGTTGGCGACATCAATTGTCTATGAGTGACAGTTTGTTGCATTGTAAAGTACACGTATCCTTTCAAATGACTCAGTTTACGATTAACAGCGTTTTTTAAAATCACTCTAGACGGGGCACAATCTGCATAAAACTATCGCATAATGCTCATTCAGCTAGACACTAGCAAAGTGTTTTTATAAAAAAGAGTTGTGCAAACCCCCAAAGCTTCATTTATTCACATTTTCAGAGATGTTATATGACTAGATATTAATTGAAAGAAAATCAGAATAGAAACTGACATATTTCCGAAATTCTAACTGTCAGTCTTCACTGCTTGATGAAGGAAATGATGAAATGTGTTATCCAACAGAGTAGAAGAAACATTTGTCAATAAACCTGAACTTCTAAGGTGAGACGACTAATAAAGTTATTCAAAATCGTTTATCAGAAGTAATTTGAAGAAAACATATTGCCCCATCTCTATATCTATCGTTTCATTACTTCTATAGAGCTATAAACATAAGTCATATCATTAAGATATTGTCTAAATGTGCTAATGAAAATCTAATAAATCAGTTACCTTAAGGTGGATGTAAAACAGATAATAGCCTAATTCTCAAACATAATTTTGTCTTTAGTCACAGTACCGGTTAATTTCTTTATCCTAATCCATAAGATCAGCCTAAGCTATTTAAAATGGTCTCAGCTACATCTTCATTGTACAGTGAAATTCTTTTTCAAGCACAGAAAACAATCTTTAGTTGTGGGTGTACAGAAACGCCTTATTCAGTTCCTTTTTTATGATGTGGCTTCATCGCTACGGTTCTCTAGTTTGTTGGCTATCGGTTACTTAATACTTAAAATCATTTAGATTTACTTGGAATATATGACTAGAATTCACAACTTACTGCTAACATTTTTAAAATATAGCTTCGACATATTTTGTTAATGGTGAAGACTTTGACTGCTATTGACATTTCTTGATATTTCCAAACCACTACTTAACATACTTCTGTGACACAAATTTTTGAAAAGAATCTATCATTTCGATTTACATTACATGAAGACTTGTGGTGAATTGAGGGAATTAGCATCACTTTTAAAAATATTATTATTCCTTTAGACTCCGAGTGAAGCATGGGGCTTTAACAGCACATCTCCATTTCATCCTGTTCTATGCAGTTGTCTTTAGCTTGCCCATAAGCTTTCATCTCCTCCTCACAAGAGCTTCTCCATGTCACCCTCGAACACTTGCAAAAAACTCGTTTCCTATTCGGGTTCACTCAGAGCGGCCCTGTTACATGTGATGTCAATGACTTGACATTAGTATTGAAAATCTAAACCTTTTTCTCTATGCTTAGTGCAGTCAGTTTCAGAGTGATACATATCTTTCTTGCCTTTCTGATACCACTTGGATTTAGCAGCCTTTGGCTGAAATGAAACTTCATAGATAAATGGAAGAAGTGACTTCTTTCAAATCAATGGTGACTGATGCTTGTTGCTGTTGTTGTTAGCTAGATATCTATAATACATCTGTCTTCTCTATGCTCGCTTGAAGTTCTGTCTTTGCTCTCTGTGCTGCCATCTTGTTAACCTTCGTCTAATGATCTTCGAGTTTACGTGACATCCGATGTAAAAATATAAGCAACCCATAAACCAGTGAAAGCTTATTAATAATAAAAGTAATAAATTAGTTAATAAAAGTAAGCTATCAAGTTCGTGACTTTAAGTAGATGTCTGTAGGTAACTGATACTATTTAGTTGCCCATGTGAAAGTTGATGAAAGGAGATTCGAACCAGAAACTGACCAATGTGAAATAACATCCTTAAGCAAATAAATCGGCAGGCGGTAGAGATCCGTGGCCTCATTGTTTTCATGATCATCTTCATAAACCTTCTATGGATGGTAATGTATTATTATTATTGTTTCCTTTAATTCCTGGAAGAACATAGGGCTTCAGCCACACGTCTCCATTGCATTTGGTTCTCCGCAAACTTTTTCGCCTGGTTCCACGTCTGCCCACATGCGTTCATCTCCTCTGCATATGACCTCATCCATGTCACCCTCACACTGACGACCAACTTGCAGCTTCTCATTCGCATTCCACCAGAGCGATGGCCTGATGTATGATGTCACTTGATGGTTTTCTCAGACTATGGCCAATCCACTTCCCTTTCTTCCTGCATATTTGTTGTACAATCGGTTCCTGGTTGGTTCGCTCCCAGAGATCCATCCCTGTCTCTGGTCTTCTCTGGTCGGCCATCTGATCTTGAGTAGTATTGAGCGAAGACAGCTACTGATGAAGGTGTGTAGTTCGTTCGAAGTGCCCTTCGTGATGAGGTGTCAAGTCTGTGATCCATATAGTGAGTAGCACTGACTTCACATTGTAGCCTAAAATCCGGATCTTATTTTTCATGCTGAGTGCTGTTGACCTCCACACAGACTTGAGAGTAATGAAAGCTTGCCTTGTTTTCCCTATCCTTGCTTTCATGGATGGTAATGAATAATGATTAAAATAGAAGGGATAGTAGGGTTTCGAGCTAGTGGTCTCACTACAACTTACGTTAATCATACTCACAACTGCCTATTCTCTCGTCCTGTGATAAGCAAAATCAGTCCTTTTACTTCACATGAAAACAATGAATATCACGTCTTGCATATTGTTTTTGGGAGGTAGTATCTACTAAACTGATGACTTAAGCTTTATGTTTGTTACTGTTGATCTTCGCACCTATATCGTTTAAAAATTGATGACTTCCCACAGAATTAAACCCGCCAAACTCAGAGTTGCAGTCAAAGACATTATACTTCAACTTTCTTGATGGTAAAAGACATCCTATGGGGATGGATCAGATAAAGTGTTTGCTTGTTAGGAAGAAACCAGTGTCATGCCTATTCTTATATATGAATAAAGCTTTCAGATTGTAAATGTTGCTTGTTGACGACAGTAAAAAACACAAAATCCAAACAAAACAAGTGCTGGCTATCGTCTGTCTAATCATCCGACATCAATCAAAAGTGTATCCCTAGACTGGAATTTACATAGAAAGTTTTTCTCAATAACACTACACTACCGCTTATATATATTATAAATAAGTCACAGAAATGGATAAAACCTATCAAATCTCTCGTTTATGGATGAATTTGTCTGTGTTGCTTTGCCAAAATAAGTCGATTGATTCAGACATTATGTGAACTATAATCTATTGATCTATTTCAAAGATTAGAAAATCACATCACTTTAGTTTTTCTTTCATTTGGATTTTCTGACTAATTACTTGGTTTGATAACAAGTAATTATTTAATTTTTAAGAGTATGAATTGGTATGAATTTGTCTTGTTTTTCAAGCCTAACTACAGATTGATACCGTTAGCAGACCATTGAATATCAGGGAGTACTGGAGAGCTACTTCCTCATCCTAGTTTGCGAATCATTGGTAGTACGCACCCACCACCAGGGCTCAAACCCACGATCTTCCGGTTACAAGCAAGCAAGCTCGTATACCATTCAGCAACTGGGACCCGATTCAATGGCCAACCCATGAATTCTAACTTCTACCAATTCGTGATTTAGCGCGATCACCAACCAATGTCGTTGGTGGGACATCCATCCTCACACTTGACTGGATGGACTTCACTGGTCACGACTTCTCACTAGAAGTCCAGGAAATTCCGTCCTGTAGCAAGTCACTAGCGAGTATGAGATTAATTTTCAATAGTTGGTTTGTAAAGATTAGATTTGTTTTTACGAGTTGATCACAGACAGATATCAGCTAGAGAACCATGGAAAACCAGAGAGTACTGCAGACCTATTTCATCCTGGCTCGCAACTCATCGACAGTACGCACCCGCCGGATTTCGAACCCATGACCTTCCGTTTCTAAGGCAAGCTGTTATACCATTCAGTCACTAGGACCTAATTCAATGGCGCATGAATTCTAAATTCTAGTAATTCATGATTTTAGCGCAACCACCAGACAGTGTCATCAGTGAGCATTTGTCCTCACTCCCGATACGATGGATAGGCTAGTTGTTCGGATTGTTTGTTACCGCCAGAGTCTGATCTTTTTAAAGCAAACCTTTAGACGTTAGAGTAAGCGTTATCCTTGGTATTGCTTCATAGAGAAGTATCTTGTCAATTCAACTACGTAAAAGTCCTCATAAAGAAATATTTGACTCATGTAACCTAGAGAACTAAAGTTCATAACAGTTAGCCACAGTTGCTGCATTGAAGATGAAAAATGTTAACATCATCATTTTGCACCTAATATATCTGAAAGTCATGAGTTCATTGTCACACGACTGGAATATGAAAATTCATCTGCTTTGAAATGGTTTACTACTTATTATCCGACTGATAACTATGTGTTAGGTTTTGTTTATTCCTTTACGTTTCCAGTGGAACATAGGGCTTCAAGATACAGGCTTGAAGTTTCGCTAGCAGTGGTGTCTATTTTTATGGGATGGAGTTTCTAGCCTCATGCCCAACCTTCCCTCTTTACCAGTCTCATTACTGGCTTAGCGAGGTAAAGGACTGCGTCGGCCGGGGATCGAACCTCGGACCACGTGAAGCACGGTCGGCGAGCATTCTACCGCTGTGCCACCAACTCATTAGGTTTTCGGAATCCCCATTAATTTCTAGTTAAATTTCTTCATGAACTCACATTAGTTAAACAGTAGTAAAAACAAACGAATCGTATTAGCTGTTTTGTTGTAGGATGGAATTATTAATCACTACTAACTCCATCAGACACCAACATTAAACATGGTCAAAAACGCACTCCGAAGACACGGACCTCAACAGATGTCATTCTACATAGATCACATACGTCAGACGATATTAGAAATGTACTCAATAAACACAACACCAAAGTTTTCTTCAAAATATAAGACAAACTAAAAAGCAACCTCGTTCATTTGAAATACTGGATTTCAAAGAGTGACAATCTAATTGTGTTAATAAAATAAAGTGCTTGGAAGGTGATTCGACATACACCAGACATACCTAAACGGGAATCAAGGTGAAAAGAAATGAACACTGTAGAGCCTCTATTCGACCATCGATAAACCCAGTAGAGCTACAGAAACCTAAAAAATCGGCAGTAATAGGTCTACACGTTATAAAATCAGGCTACAAAATTGATTTTGATAATAGTGAAATCATACAGAAAAATTTCAAAAATCACAAAGAACCTCTCATAACATTAGCACCTAACATTAAATGGAATCTAAATTTCCTTTGAATAGGAATGACCGATTAAGACAGAATTTGACCTGGCTCTAGCAATCCTCCTCTCAATGAAGTAACAAAATCAACACAAATATGATAAGTATTTTCAATATGTCAGAATATGCTGCTTTAATACTTCATATATCTATGAAATCCAACATTATACCCGTGTTCTGTTATCTTTAATAATCCGTTCATTCGACAAAGTGAAAATTACCTCACACTGAAGAACAGTGATTAAGTTACTGTGTATAGACTGAAGTTTTATAAATTTTAACCGTATATTACTCTGATAATATTTGTCGAAAACCAAGCTCACTTTTAACAGTTTGAAAAAATTTGAGCATTGGGTATATGATATTATAATAAAGGTTTCCTTGTATTTCCCAATGAATGAAAAACAAAACGATATGGTTTTTACTGATGTTTCGCTATTTAGTGCTGCTGACAGCTTTATCAAAGTATTATTAAACCGGAATGTACAAAATATTATGTAATATATGACAAATTAATCATCGTTCCTCAGCATGGGGTCATTTTTGCGTTGTCAAATTGGCCAACTGGGAAAGATAGCAATACCAGGTGTAGATTATTGGATTTGTTAAATGCATGAGATTATAAAAGCAGTGTGTGTTAAAATAATGATATTGCTTGTCACATTCCTGTTGATTTTGTCATTTCACGGGGAGGGAGGTGTTGTAACCAGGTCAAATTCTGTTTGAGTCCATCATTCCTATTCAGACAATTCGGATTCCATTCGATATGAAGTGCTTCTGATGACAAGAGACGTTCTTTGTGATTTCTGAAGTTTTTCTGGATTATTTCACTATTGTCAAAATCAATTTTGTGACCTGATTCTATAGCGCGTAGACGACCTATTGCTGATGATTTTTCAAGCTTTTCTAGTTCAACTGGATTTCTCAGTGGTCGAACAGATGGTCTACGGTGATCATTCCTTCTGACTTTGATTTCTCATGATGCTTGTTCGATGTATCTCATCACATTCCAAGTATTTTATTTTGTAGACACAATTAGATAGATAATCTTTAGGGATTTGGTCTTTTATATGGACAAGGTTGCTTTGCAGTGTATCTGATGTTTTGAAGAAAACTCTTATGTCGAGCTTATTGAGTACTCTTCTGATGTCGCCTGAATAATGCTTTGGTAAAGCTATTTGTGTTTAATAACCAAACGTCAGTAAAATCAATATTGTTTTGTTGTTTTCATTCATTGAGAAATACAAGAACTTTCATAATTATAAATATCATAAACCCAATGCCTAAATTTTTTCAAACTATTAAATGTAAATTTGGTTTAGACATACATAAAGAAACCATAATTTACTCACTGGATCAGAATCTTATCTGTACAGAATTGCAACTTAATGCTAGCAGCATTCAGTATCACCGGTGAGCATCCATTCTCACACTCAGATAAATTAACACAATAGGATACAACTCCCATTATATTCATTTCATAGTTACTTACTAATGTTAATTTGGTTAAAATTATAAAACTACAATATGTGTAAATTAAATGACTCATCAAGTGGTCTAGACCTAAAGGATCAAAAGTCAAAATATGAACGTAAATATAATAAGCAAGTAAGTAAATATGATGTTAGGTTATGATCATTTTTTAATTCCATTTTTATGCTAATTTAGCAAGACAGAAAATGTATTTCAGGTTACACAACGGACTGATATCAGTTAGAGTACTGGACAATTGTTTCGTCCTAGTTTGGGACTCATCGGCAGTATGCATCCTCCAGGTTCCGTACCCAGGACCTTCTGGTTCCAAGGCAAGCCGGTATACCATTCAGCCACTGGGACCCGATTCAATGGAGCAGGAATTCTAACTTCTACGAACAGAATCCCTACAAACTAATCCTAGAAAGAGAATGTATTGTTTTGTAACTCTTCATTTTCATACGTAAACAGTAGAAAAAATGATTTTCTTCGATAGCGCATTAGCATATCGAACCGCAGTACAATGGATATATTGTCAGAATACCGTATACAGCCTGTCACTTCATATATATTTGTCTATCTTAGCGGATTAATCCTTTTAGTTGAAATTAACAGCTGGTTTCCGCTAAGTAGATTAGGTAACGCTGAATAAATGCGTCAATTATTGGTGATAGTATTTTTAATGTTTTTAATGGTGGCTTAGTCCAAAGATATC
The DNA here is from genome assembly GCA_944472155.2 of Trichobilharzia szidati. Lineage (NCBI taxonomy): Eukaryota > Metazoa > Platyhelminthes > Trematoda > Strigeidida > Schistosomatidae > Trichobilharzia > Trichobilharzia szidati. The sequence goes on from OX235271.1 coordinate 134,881,712, forward strand.
TAGGCATTATCGCAAATAAGACAAGCTCCCTTTTTCAAATACCTAAGAGAAAAATGGGATCATCAGACGGTTGGATACAATAGGCAAAAAGTCTTGGACGTAGGTTTCGTGTTTGCTGACACTCTCCAACAAGGCACATCTCGAAGGAACTCATGTATCACCCAGTGACTGATAAAGTTCAGTCCACACCAAGCAAAGGACTGGACGCATGACATTAGTTACTACCTTGTGGGTAATTAAAGTATCCACTACAGTCCTATGGGGGGGGGGGAAATCGCCAGCCCGAACAGCCCAATGGCAGCGTCTCTGACTTCATCACTGGGTGATGCAGGTTTGAATGTCAGAAGGGACATGAATTCCCCAAAGGTTGCAGATACACCTTGCTGATGAGTAAGTGCGAACAAGCATGAAACCAAGGTCTAAGGCTTCCTGCCGAATGCTTCCAACCATCTAATAACAACAATTCAGAATACACCACGATGGCGAGCTCCTTAGCATGGTAGCCAAATTGCAAACTTGATTTATGGAATCAATCTGCACCAAACAATGGACAAGACGCATGTCACTAGTTACTACCTAGCGCCTAGTCAAAGGAAAAATTGGATTCGTTTGCTAAAGTGGGTGTCATCCCAGTGCACCGAGGTAAACCACTGAGAAACAAAAACAAATATTTCCTCCCAGTTTAGAATACTCACTAGCATGTACCGAATAGTAAGTTCTCATGAAGACTGTTGCATTGAAGGGACTAAAATTGAAACTAAGTCTAATGCTAAATACCTCGGTCTAGTTCTATCTTCCGACCTTACTTGGACATCTCATATCCTAATGATTTCTAAGAAAGTGTTCTGTCTTACTTACTACATTAAGAAACTTAGACAGTCTGGAATCACCCAACCTCTACTTTCACAATTTGTCAACTCTTGTATCTTACCTATTCTACTTTACTGCTCCCCGTTAGTCTTTCCTGGTCTACTGAAAAAGGACTATACCATCCTGAGAAGGATGTTGAAGGTAATCAGTAGGACTAGTGGTATAAAACTCAGTCAGCTCGTCACTACTTTAGTTGATAGGCGTCTGAATACATGCGAAAGATGGTCAAAAACCATACTCTCCGACCCCCAACACCCCCTCTATTCCCAACTCTCTCCTTGTATCTCATCAAGTAAAACCAGAAATCAGTATAAAATAATATATGGTCGTACAACCAAGTACAGGAACTCAACGATACCATACTTGGCTCGTGTTCTAAGCGACAGAGACAATGTTAAGCGTGAAACTTACGACTTGCTCTGTTATTAACAACATAATTTTAGGCTCTTTTATTTCTCTCTTATTTTGTATTCTTTAGTGAACTCCTTCTCAAACATACTTAGCTACCTAAAATATTAACATTGGCTTCCTTTTTTGTACTTTACTATATTCCTTCTATTGTGTATCCACTGGTTCCGACTCTATTAGCACTATGAGTATTACAAAATTGTCCTGTCATTAACCATCATGTAATTATTAGTTTTGTGGTTGTTTTTTCTTATTTTCTATACTTTTCGGCAACATTAAACTGACAATCATTGGCTGTGAACGCCATTGTCACCACCTTAAAAAATTTTGTATTATTCAGGATTACTCACACTACCACCACAAACACTGCATTAGACTTTGGTTGACTTCGGTACTTTTTCGCATTTATAATTATTTTGTGTTTATCCTGTTGTTTTTTTTTTGCTATTGGTGTCTTCAGATTTATTTTTTTGTTTGTTTAATACTTATTTTAAATGCCTGTGAAATTAGACGCAAATATTGTAGATATATGCTGAATATTCCACACTGTACCACTAGTAATGTTTCTGGAATAAAGCAAATTATTATTATATAGTTATCTGTAGTTACCATTCCCCTACTCGGTTAGCATCCGAAAAAGCATGAACATATTTAACTGAATCCTAAATACAGTTTGAAAAGGTTATTATTACCGTTTATCGAATCATCGTCATTACTTCTGAAGACCTTCAGCACCAAGGTTGTATGCCTGGTAGAATTCGTGACATTTGAAATTGAGACAAATAACTACCTGAGAATTGATTATTTCTGTATTCACTGTGACCTCTTTCCATTCAAGTGAAATGGCATTCTGGAGCCTGAAAGTCAACTGAAAATAACAGTACCTCAGGGTGTGACCTCGTATTTCCTATTAAGTCATGAGATATAGTCATCTCCAGTAGCTCAGCACACAACAGTAAAAAAAATCAGTACTTTTCTACTTGTAGTAACTGGCAAGGCATTCTCATACACTGATGTTTTGTTAACCACATAGTAATCTGGTGCATTTGTTTGAGTCATTTAACTTCAAGGTGGATTTCATCATGAAGAAGTATTGATTAGAGATCCACTAAAAACTATGAAGAGCTGGACAGATGTTTCGTCCTGGTTTGAAACTTTTCAGGAGATTACATCAATGGCCGCCTCAGCGAATGAACCTAGGATCTCCACATTACAAGACACACGCCTCCACAACTCGCTATTAGACTGGAATCCAATGACCTTTAAACTTTAACTCCAATCACGACACAAACCCAACTCTGAGATATCTGATTTTCTAGGTTTAAGAGTTCTTATAGATGATTATTTGTTTAAGTCACTTGTGTATTTCCAAATGATGAAAACAAAACACGTAGTTCAAGGAAGAGAATTCATTCTCTTAGCTGTACAATCACTAATATATATATATATGTTATTTTGTATGTGTGTACATTAAGTTTGTCAAACAAAAATACAGTTGGTTATGGTTATTTTAACTAAACAAGTGAGAATTAGTAAGCTTTGGGTGGAGTGACTTATTACAAATATGGTCAAGAAAATTGAGTGTTAGTGAAACTAGGGTAGTAGTAAAGGTGATGAGTTGTCACAAACAGTTGTTAAAAGGGAATTATGTAATAATATGAATAGTTTGATGATTGGGTTGTACTCAGGATGCACACAGAAACAAAGTAGAGAATATGAAATTACGTAAGAGTTCTAAATGAAAAGAAAAATTATAAGCAATTAAAGAAACAGGCAAACAGACAAAATTAAGCCTTCAAAAATCAACAAAGTTGTTACTATGATAGTAGAAGCGGTTGTGTAGTTTTCTTTTGTATGCTTAGCTCCCGTTTTTCTATGTGAATGGCCAGAGCTTCAGCGATACAAAGAAGACGAAACTGTGTTGCCTTTGGTGAGTTATTCTTGACTCTGTAGATCACTTTGAAGCATGAGGCGTTTGTTAAGATGGAATGATCAGTGTGAACCAGGTGTTCAACTGTCGCACTCCTTATAGCACCACTATTGCCTTTTTTCAACCATGCTGGATAGTGTTCTTGAATCCTCTTGGACAGGATGCGCGTTCAATTGGTCGACTATATTGGAACGAAATATTCGGTCTCTGTCGACATGTCAGCTCCTAGCAGAGATGTTTCTATGATATTTAGGGATCAACGTGATATTGTTTGGAGCATGGTAACAGGATAGTTTTCGTGACCAAAGTAGATAACGCTTTGGTGTTAGAAACGATAGGCTCTGGGATCAAGTATAAGTGGAAATAATATCATTCACTGGGAACTGCGAGTACATCTAGATGACTAGCCCTAGATTTTATTGCCAGCGACCATCCATCAAATAACTTCTTACGGATGAAGCAATAAAACTAGTACTTGTGTTTCTCATTAGTGTATCAAAGTTTATCCATTCTAATGGGTTTAAAGCAATACAATTAAGTTGAAACCGCTGCTAATAATGGAGTTATGTAAGTCTGTTCATCTGTTTTCTATCCCAATTTCGTCTACAGTTGAGACATTTACGGTATATACCTTAAGATAATGAGTGAAATGTTATTTTTACAATTTGTCTTATACCACTACTACCACTGTAATGGTATTATATATGATTTCTTTCAGTGAAATGCATAAAAATTCCCCGTACCTGGAATCTTTAACAATTCGAACTGACAAAGTTAGAATTCACGGGTCATTGGATTCCAAACCAAGTGGCTGAGTGGCCAATGATCTTGGTGTCGTAACCTGATGGCACCAGGTTCAATCCCTGGTGGGTTTGTGGAGTCTGGGACAATACGACTGTACAGATTTTGTTGGATGTTAAAAATGGAAACATTGTATACAACCTTTTTTTAAAACGATTCGTTGTAAAATATACATAACTCGGGAGTACAATCTAAAGTATAGTGTGCTGTTTGACGCCTCGTCTTCTCACTGGTCTATACTGCCTACTTGCCTCCCTACTAACCATGCTGTATCCTTTAGATTTTTCAGGAACCTCTCATCCTCAACCGAAGAATGTTCTACAACCGGTGCACTGCTTGTATTAGTAGACACAACTCTAGCAGTGAACACTATATTGTGGATTATATTAGCAATTTGTAGTTTTTTTGTTTTCCTTCATGTTCCCCAGTGGAACATAGGGCTTCAAGCTAGTGGCTTGAAGTTTCTGTAGCAGTGTTTATTTTTACAGGATGGGGTTGCTAACCTCATGCTCGACCTTTCCTCTTCACCAGCATTATTTCTGGCTCAGCGAGGTAAAGGAGTGCGTTGGCCGGGGATGGAACCCCGAACCGTATGCATGGTCGGTGAGCGTCCTAACGGCTATGCCACCGACGCGCTAGCAACTTGTAGTAGCGGACTTTAACTGTATAACCAGGTAACTATTAATTTATATTGTAGCGGTAAATAATTCCCCAAAATTATTAACCACAGCAATCATCACTCAACATTGGATGCTGACCATCACTGTTTAAGTCGACTTGTTTAGCTGAAGGCTTACGGTCAAGCATCCCCGCCATTTGGTGCTTCGTCGTGTCACGTGCGTGCACGATTACTAGCTAGCTAAGCATTCATTCCTACCCGCGATTTGGTCCCAAAATATATATCGTATTTGGACGACAAAATCTGGTCTTTTGCTTTACCATTTGGTACTCGAAGAACGAACACTATAGTGGTTGTTGGTATAAGATCTTGCGTTAGTATAATCCGTACAACTCGCGAACGTCGATACCAGCGTCCTCTAAACTGGTGAGCCCAACCACGAACTACATCTTCAATTCACACGCAGATAAACCCGGTGAGTTCGTTCCTTTTTGTGTTTATTCTTGTACTATATTGTTATCGACATACTTTTCGTCATGAGTGATCCTAGCCCCAAAGTTATTCAGATTCGCTCAACCGCCAAAACAATCCAGCTAATACCATTTTGGCCAGATAATGCTGAAACGTGGTTTCAGATTGCTGAGTCTGATTTTTGTGAACATGGCATAACTGATCAACGTTCACAGTTCCTTGCAGTTATTCACGCCCTACCGCGGGAATTCAGCAGGTGCGTAACTCTGCAGATGTCGGTAAGTAACTCGTACGAGTTGCTCAAAGCATCCATCCTCAAGAGAAACGTTCTCACAGATCGACAACGTCTGGATGAGTTATTTCGTAACATCGAGTTAGGAGATCAGTCAGCCGTGAGCATGCTGGCAAGAATGAAAGAGATCATTGGCCAAAGTCAGTTCGATGAAGGACTGTTTAGAGAACTATTTTTATCCAAACTGCCACAGTCAGTTCAGACTGTACTTGTGACACTTCACGGTGTTCTCATAGATGATTTAGCTGTCTCTGCAGATAGAATTCTAGAGATAACGAAACGGCCAGTTACCGAAGTATACTCTGTTACCGAACAGACTTCGAAGAAGGATTCTGCAATGATAGAGTTAATCAACTCCGTCCAGCAGATGCTTAGGTCAAACAAGCCTAGCAATTCCTCAAACCGTCGTTCTAGATCCCCTCAACGGCAAAACGCACGTGGACGATCTAAGTCCAACACACGTTCTGTCAAAAATCCTGACTGGTGTTGGTATCACAACACCTATGGCAAGGAAGCGAAATGTTGTCGAAAACCTTGTGATTTCGGCAAAGCCTCCAAGTCTGTGGGAAACTATCCCGCCGGCACGCGTTAGCGGCAACCGTCGCCGGTGGCACTAGCCGCTTACTTTACATCCACGATGTAATTAGCCAGACTAGATATCTAGTCGACACAGGCGCCGAAGTCAGCGTCCTTCCTGCTACAGCAGCAGATCGACAGAAGGATCCTAACTTCAACCTACAGGCTGCAAATGGAAAACCAATTGCAACCTATGGTCGGAAATACGTCTATCTGAACGTAGGTTTACGCAAACCTATTCAGTGGATTTTCCTAATCGCTGACGTCACAATGCCCATCATTGGCACGGACCTACTTAATCATCATGATTTGCTCGTAGACGTCCGCCGTAAACGATTAATTGACAACACTACTAGTTTGTCTATCAAAGGCATAACTTACGTAGGCCCCAGCTTGTCAATCGTTAAGATGAAAGCAATCCTCGATCCAACTTTTCAACCGATTGTTGACAAATATCCGGAACTCAATTGCCCATCTAACGATCTCCCGTGCATAACCAGCAATGTTATGCACCACATCATAACCTCAGGACAGCCCGTGACATCTAAAGCACGACGACTGGCCCCTGACAAACTGAGAATTGCCAGAAACGAATTCGATCATATGCTCACCCTTGGCATCATTCGGCCATCGAATAGTCCATGGGCATCCCCGTTGCATATGGTACCGAAAAAGGATAGCAACGATTGGCGACCCACTGGTGATTACCGGCGAGTGAACGCCAAAACAACCCCTGATTGCTACCCTTTGCCTCACATACACGACTTGACGGCAACGTTATCTGGAGCATCTATATTCTCCAAAATCGACTTGGTTAAAGCATATAACCAAATCCCGATGGCAACGGAAGATATTCCGAAAACGGCTATCATCACGCCTTTCGGACTTTTCGAATTCCTACGTATGCCATTCGGCCTCCGGAATGCGGCCCAAACATTCCAACGCTTCATCAACGAAGTATTTCGCGGTCTCGACTTTGTATACGCATACTTAGACGACTGCCTCATTGCCAGTCCAGATAAGGAAACTCACCTTAGACACTTGGACTTGGCATTTGAAAGGTTACGCCAACATGGTGTTACCATCAATATACAGAAGTGTCAAATAGGCGTTGACTCACTCGATTTTCTGGGTCACACTATTGACTGCCAGGGTATACGCCCACTGGCTACTAAAGTCGAAGCAATACTGAACTTTCCGGAGCCAAAGACAGTAAAATGCCTTCGCACTTTTAACGGCTTGGTAAGTTATTACCGACGTTTTATTCCTAATTGTGCTTCTCTAATTCAGCCATTAACCGATCTCCTTCGAGGGAACAACAAGGCTATCGAACTCGACACGTCTGCTCGACATGCTTTTACTCAGGTAAAGAAAGCTATTGCAGATGCCACCCTTCTTATGTATCAGGATCCAACGGCACCGTTGAGTATCTCGGTTGATGCATCAGACACTGCAATCGGCGCAGTTCTGCAACAACTAGTTAACAACGAATGGCAACCACTCGCCTTTTTCTCGAGGCGCCTTCAAGTAACTGAAACGAAGTACAGCACATTCGGGAGAGAACTTCTAGCTATGTACTGTGCTCTACGTCATTTTCGACATTCAGTTGAGGGTCGTGAATTCATCATTTTTACTGACCACAAACCTCTGACGTACTCTCTGAACTCAACTTCAGATAAGTATTCACCCAGGGAATCGCGACAACTAGATTACGTTTCACAGTTTACATCAGATATTCGCCATGTTTCCGGAGTGAACAACACTGTGGCAGATGCCTTGTCACGTATTTGTTCTTTCACCGAAATCGACGGCATAGACCTTGTAAAACTGGCTCGTCTTCAAAAAGAAGATATTGAGCTTCAGCGTGAGTTGTCGAAAACAACTCTACAACTAGCCAAGAAACCCTTAGGTATAGGAAAGGATACTATTCTGTGTGACATTTCCACTAGTACTCCTCGCCCCATCGTGCCTAAAAGTTATCGCCGTAACGTCTTCAATACGTTGCATGGCTTATCCCATCCAGGTATTCGAACTACTGTCAAACTCGTAACTAGTAGGTTTTGCTGGCCTGGTATTAACAAGGAAGTAAGGGAATGGGCACAGACGTGTTTAGCTTGCCAAAAGTGCAAGGTAATACGACACACTAAAAGCCCCCTTGGCACTTTTCTTATCCCTGATGCCCGTTTCGAACACGTCCATATAGATTTAGTTGGCCCCCTTCCAGAATCTCATGGATACACCTATATGTTAACCTGCATCGATCGCTTCACACGATGGCCTGAAGCAGTACCCATCAAGGATATATCTGCTGAAACTGTCGCACGCGTCTTTGTAGAGAGATGGATCGCAAACTTTGGATGCCCATCTTCCATAACAACTGATCGTGGGCGGCAATTCGAAAGCGGTTTATTCTTCGCTTTGACTAAAATCCTTGGTTGCATGCGTTTTCGAACAACAGCCTACCATCCTCAAGCGAATGGTATGGTAGAACGTCTACACAGACAGTTGAAAGCTGGTTTATCAGCTGCAAATAACACCCATTGGACTGAATCCCTTCCGTTAGTTCTCCTAGGGATACGAAACGCCTTAAAAACCGATGCTGGTTGTACTACCTCTGAGCTAGTATATGGCACAACACTACGACTGCCAGGTGAGTTTGTTTCTCCCTCGAGCTTCCCACCAGTGGTAGATCACTCCTCATACGTCAGCAGGCTTACAAACGCTATGCGTTCAGTTAAACCTGCTCCCCTCCGACCACAGTCCATTGATGTTTTCGTTCACCCTTGTTTAAAAACTTCTTCACATGTATTTGTTCGTCGCGACTCGGTACGTCGTCCTCTAGAACCCCCATATGACGGACCATATAAAGTGATTAAACGTACTGATAAATTCTTCGTTTTAGACAAAAAAGGCCGCGAAGACACCGTCAGTATCGACCGTCTGAAACCAGCTTACTTGGAAGGTAATCCCATTAGCCTGGAGCTAAACGTACCCGATAATTCACAAGTAATTGAATCTACTTCAGTCTTCGAAGAACTCCCTAGCACGGCGAAAGCCACTGAACCTTCGGTCGATCACTCTAAAAAAACGCGTTCTGGACGTCACGTTAGATTCCCAGAATACCTTCACACCTATCTCACATAACTGAGTGACACATCAATTTTTTTTTATGTTGCGTCATTTAACACAAGTAAATGATATTTTTCCTATAACCGTACATAAAATTATATAAGATGTATATTTTTTTTCCCGATATTTTGAACTTTACATTATTTTACTGTATAGTAGATGCATGTCATTTTTTTTTGGTAAAAAAAAACGCTTATTTGGTACATTTTTCTTGACAAGGTTCTCAGCATTCTTGTTTTCTTTTCCAGGTGCAACGGGCACTGGACAGGAAACAAACGAAGCACGGGATCCAACGAACAACACTGAGGAAGCTATGTACAGACACCCTATTAGCATAGGCAGACAGACCAGCAGGCACTCCATCAAGCCGCTCGGAAGATTTTTTTCACCCATCAGGGAACCATCGAGATTTTTTTACTTCCGGCTGGTCATGTCTTAGGGTCCTCACAAACCCACTAGGGGGGGAGTGAGCTGTAGCGGTAAATAATTCCCCAAAATTATTAACCACAGCAATCATCACTCAACATTGGATGCTGACCATCACTGTTTAAGTCGACTTGTTTAGCTGAAGGCTTACGGTCAAGCATCCCCGCCATTTGGTGCTTCGTCGTGTCACGTGCGTGCACGATTACTAGCTAGCTAAGCATTCATTCCTACCCGCGATTTGGTCCCAAAATATATATCGTATTTGGACGACAAAATCTGGTCTTTTGCTTTACCATTTGGTACTCGAAGAACGAACACTATAGTGGTTGTTGGTATAAGATCTTGCGTTAGTATAATCCGTACAACTCGCGAACGTCGATACCAGCGTCCTCTAAAATATAACTCATTAACTGTATTTTTTTATAATATACTGTTACACTATCATTTCACTAATTTGGATTTTTATTCTAATATTAGTTCTGTTACCAAGCTCACTATAAAGTCCCCTAGAGGTTCGTCGGCGTGCACTGCTGAAAGAGACCCTAATCAAAGTAAAAGAGCTGATCAGAACTCCCCACTTTTCACTGATCTCTAACTGATGTTGATTCAGGATGAAATCAACATTACAACTTGAAGAACGGTAAAGAAGAGATATTTCCTATTGAAAGTCAGGTAAATTCTCACACAAGTTGACGTATATACTACTTAGTTAGTGATGAAATACTACTAAATAGTATTCGCATTTATCTCTTAAGAATCAAGGACAAAAAAGGGATAATGTTTCCTTTCACGAAACTCATCTATTTTTCTTTTACTTTAACCCACTAACATTTTTGTTTACATCCCTTTAAAAAGTATCATTTCCTTGTCTTTTCTCTGCATATGCCTACCATATGATCTGTGATATGGGATCAGATGACCTACACTAGTTTATTGACAGTTTTCACCTGAATACAGGCATCTTTTCCACCTTTTGTTTTTTTCTACCTTTCTACTTTTAACCTTCAAGTAGATTTTTGTCATAAAAGGAAAAAAAGGAAAACAAATTATGCTTTATTTTGATATTTTTATTAGGAAAGACTATTGCTTTGTCCTTAATTTTAGTGCAAGGATATGCAAAACAAACAAAAAGAACAAACAAGGACAGTTAATAAAGTTTAACTTTTGTGTACAACTGCTATTACCATTACTCCTACTGTTAATAATAATAATATGTTATAAAACCACATACTTTTTACAGGGAGATTTACGAAACTTAGAAGTTGTTTATGAGTACTATTATTATTATTATTCCCTTGGGGTCCGAGTGTAATATATAGGGCTTCACCATCACGTCGGCAAACCACCATGTTTTTCGTAGCCTTTTTAAGCTGACTCCAAGATTGCTTATAAGTCTTAAGCTCCCCTTCACAAAACCTCCTCCATGTTGCTCTCGGACGTTGAACTTGCCGTTTTTCTTGGGGGCTCTACTCTAGCGCCCGCCATACGTATGATGTCACTGATTATTTGTTGAACAATAGATTCTTGACTGATTTGTTGTCACTGTTTCTTCTTGTTTATTCTTACTGGCTATCTGATCTTCAGTATGCAGCGAAGTTGTTCATTATTAATTGAAGAAAGAAATCTTGCAAAATTTCTTACCGTAACCCCAAAATACCTACTCTCTGTGTAACAGTGTTTATAAAGATAGAAGGGAATTTTGGAAAAAAATCACAGTCTGGTTGGTTCAGTTGATATAAGAATAGAACTTGTGCACTGTGGTAGGGTATAATTCCATCGTGGGTAAAATTTATTTTGATGAAGTCTCACAATGTTATACAGTAATATTCACTGATGACATTTCGAGTACAATAAAACGAACAGAAGAGGGTAAACTGCACACTAGCGTTTATGAAAAATCAACGCATTCTAATAGATATTTAGATTTTAATTTATCTCATCCGTTAACTGTTAAGGCCGGCTTAGTTAAGTGTCTAACAAACCGAGCAGTAGCACTAAGTAGTACAAAAAAGACCTAAATGATGAAATGAAACAGATAGAAGAAGCGTTGGTGTCAAATAACTATCCTATGAAATTCATTAGGAAGATTGAAAAAGGCCAAAAGAAAAATAAAAAGAATTGTGAAACTAGTAGTAATCAAATAAATAAGAGAGAATATAAGTCATCTACAGTTATACCATATAAAGAAGGGACATCTGAGACCCTACGTAGGATTCTAAATAAAGCAGGAATTAGGGTGGCATTTAAACCTACAAACTCACTCAGGGACAAGCTCTGTAGGTTAAAGGACCCAGTTGACCCAATTAGACAAAATAATATAATTTACAAAATACCCTGCAATGACTGTGAGGTCAACTACTTGGGTCAAACTAGTAGGTCAGGGGTAGTCAGATTGTCGGAACATAAGAATTTAGCTAAGGTAAGAATGGTTGACCCCACGAAGATAAGTAATTTAAAAAAAGCTCAGCAATACCGCTGCATGCATTAACACACAACCACACCAAATGAGGTGGGTGGGACAAAGTCAAAGTTCTAAAAAGTAATACAGGTAGGTGGCGATAGAGAGAGATTGATTACTGAATCCTTGTTCATCGAGTCTACACCCAACACATGCAATAGGAATGACTCATCACTCATACCGGAAATATGGAAAGTACTACTACTAATCAAGTCAAGCGACGAAAAGTAATGGAATTATATAAATGAAGTTGGAAAGTTGTGTGAGTACCTTCATATGATTGTGAGCAGCAATAAATCGTGCTCGAAATGAGGTCATCAGTAAATATTACTGTATAACAATGTGAGACTTTATCAAAATAAATTTTACCCCAAATGGTTGGTTAAAATTTCAAATTAGTTCCGGTTATCAAATTTTAAGCCATAACTTTCACTTCTGGTGTCAGAAATGTCACTTCAAAGTCATGCAGTAAATGAACTAGACTCAATTTACAAAATTACTTAGCGTGAACAAAAACTACAGTAACAGGAGGGTTAGTTGTGTTATGGTTCGTGTTACACTGATGCATTATACCACAGTGGCTACTGTCATCAAAATCCAACCGTTGTATATACACCACACTGAAGAATCACCACTCAGATGACTGAGTGTATATGTTATCACACCTTATTATGAAAAAATATCACTTGTGAACAAAAGGTGTAAATAAGAAAAAAACATAACTGAAATCTGAGCAGGTAACAAATAATCATAGCGCTCAATAGTTTTCTGACTGACACGATCTACTTTGAAAACAAGAATTAGTCAAGGATAGCATGATGACCAGTAGACCGACAAAATTTACAGATGTATTTTTTCCACTAATATTAATAACTTACGACTATCTTTTTTTTGGTAACAAAAATCAAAATTCAAAATTCCATTTTATTCATTCTACCCTTTATGACAAATTATTCCCTTTTAAGCCAGTTATAGAAGTAGCAATATGAAATATTTAATTATCTGCTAACAATCAGTTCTTTTTTCATTGAATGAAAATTTATGAAGTATTATTTGTGACCTTGACATGTACACAATCTGACCTGTATTGTAATGATTCATGCCTTCTTGTCTTCCATAAAACTGTGTATGACGAATACGTGTGTGATCAGAAAATGTTGGAAATGTGTTGTGCAAATACATTACACGTTTCAGATAAACTACGTCTTCTTTTTGTGTTGTTGTTATCCGGCTGTATGTTTGTTAAATCGGAACCGGAAACACTGCTGGTGAGCCAGGCCCCAAAAGACGGGAACGATCATCTTGTGTTTAAATCACTTCAATCTGGCTAGCAGGCACTACTGGCTGATATGAGTAGTATATAGCATCATGCATTCATGACTGTTATTTATTATATGAAGCAAATCACATATTTTCATACGAACAATTTTGCTGCCAAAAAATAAATTATGGAGAAATTTTATCCTGAACTGTGTAAATTGCAAATCGCGAATAAATTCGCAAATTTGATAAAATTAGAGGAAGAATTTCAGGTTCTCGAAAAAATGTTGAAATTCATTAACAAGTACAGAAGATGTGAAGCCTGAAATGCCAGGTAAATCACAGTGGGAAAAAAGCCTGTCTTCATTCAACTCGACTTTAAAGGTGATAATTTTGCAGGAATAGTCAACAGAAGATTAAGTACGTCACTAGCCAGAGCCCAATTTTGCAGCTAAGTCAATTCCCGACTATCGGACAACATTATCTTTGGTGCAATCAAAAGTCGACAGATACCCTTCTCATGTTAACTCTGTGTACAAATTTACATGTATCGGCGGTTGCAGTTACATTAGGATAACAGAAAGAAGGACAGACCTGCGATTTTCTGATATCTCATCAGATATCACATCAATTCGGATCATCGCGAAATCTTTTAAAATCACCAACAGACAAAATAGTTGAATTCTCCCCAAGTTTTTCTAAAGCAATCACTGTCAAATGTCGGAAACCCGATTTATGCGTTCGGAAAGAAGCAGTAATCAGTCTTTCCTTGTACAGCCTCGTAATTGAATGTCATTATTCTCTCTTTCAATTGTTTACGTAACCTTTGGCCCTAACTTCTCCCCCCCCCCCCACTTTAACATAGTGTAGTTTCACTTGGCTCCTGTTTCTTTGACTTGAGTTGAACTCACCACATTGTTACTCAATTTATCAGTTACTCATTATCTTACACATCTCTCATCTTTATTACATAGCTCCTGTACCATTGTGTGCATACATTTACTTTCTTTAAACTTGAACTCCCTGTGTAGAAACTATATAAATGTAATTTTCTGAGCACTGTGTTCATTGAGTTCAGAACCTCCTGTCAACTGAAATCATGTAAAATTTGCAAGTATGTTAAAACTTTTCTGTATATAAAACTTAATAATTCCTTTCGGCGGTAAGCATCTGATGAGAAGCCAACGAAATAAATGGTGGTACCATATTATTCTGCACAAACTCTAGTTCTTGCTATATTCAAAATAATTATGCCTGAAAGGAGAATGCATTAAATAGATACAAGGTTTCATGGAGGGAAGCATGGTGATTAAGTTATCTATTATTAACTTTTTATCTGATGACAACAGTAAAATTACTGATAAGTTTCACTACTTTATTATAGGAGAAAGAAACTATTCCTGTCTCAAGATATAAGGTGTTCTCTTTTGCCTTCTTATTACCAAATTAAATTTTAACGAATTTTTTTAGAAAATTTATTCAAAAATTCAAGTAAACATAGAATTGTATAGACAATAGGCTATTTTCAAATTCCCATGCATCAGATAACAGAACAGAAGAGTCTATTACACAGAAATGTCATTGATAGTCAACTTACCTTGTTTTGACCGATTTTCTTACAACAGCTATACAAAAACTATTCATGTATGTTATAGTCCTCGCAGTTAATGAAGTAGTAATATAAATTAGGTAAGCCTAACTACTTTCATAAATTATTCATAGTGTGAACGGCCTTTGTATTTCTCTTTTAAGTAACTCACTCGATCGATACATGTTGTTATATATTCATTGAAGGACGACACTGTCTCCATAATTTGCAGCACAAACAACAATCGAAACTCTTTATGTAACTGTTGTTGTAAAGTTCTTACTAATCTTATTTATCTGTTGTACTGCATTTCACTACTTAGTTCATCCTTCTGGTTTAAATCTTACAAAGTTATCAGCAGGAATGATTAGAGCGAATAACTGTCTTCGATAAATTCTTCTTCAGGTTCTACAATTATAAATCCACTAATTTTAGCACACACTAGCCGGTAAGTACAAATTACACTCTGATCAGAAAGTGTAGTGTGATATAAATGTATATAGATCACAAATATAAGGTGAAATAATAATTATTATTTCCTTTAATTCCTGGAGGAACATAGGGCTTCAGTCGTGCGTCTCCATTGCGTTCGGTTCTCTGCTGCAGTTTTCACCTGGCTCCATGTCTGTCCACATGCTTTCATCTCCTCCTCACATGACCTCCTCCAAGTCACCCTTGCACTGACGACCAACTCGCCGCTTCCCTTTCGGGTTCCACTCGAGCAATGGTTTGTCTAGTGATGTCACTTGATGGTTTCCTCAGAGTATGGCCAATCCATCTCCATTTCTTCCTGCCTATTTGTTTCACAATCGGTTCCTGGTTGGTTTGCTCCCACAGGTCCCTATTGCTGATCTTTTCTGGCCATCTGATCTTGAGTATTGAGCGAAGATAAAATAATCGTCAGTTAAATATGTCCAAATCAAGTTCACTTTTAACAGTTTGAAAAAATTTGGGCATTGGGTATATGATATTCATTATAATAAAGGTTTCCCTGTATTTCCCAATGAATGAAAAACAAAACGATATTATTTTTACTGACATTTCGCTATCTAATTCTAATAGCTTTATCGAAGTATTATTAAACCAGAATTTACAAAATCTCAGCATATATATAACAAAGAGTTAAGAGGGGAGAAAATAACAATGAAGATCACTAAACCAAATAACAAAGGTAATAGTTCATCTGCTTTGGTATCAAAACAAAGTTTACTAAAACAAGCAATAAAAGTTAATAAAGCAGGATTTAATGAATTCATCAAATTTCGGTAGAACTCGTCAGCTGAATACTCTACATACACGGATATATACTTTTGAAGTTACATTGGGAGATATAGGACTGATAAGTAAATAAACTACATTGAATTAGTCATGCAGAAAGACAGGTGCGAATGTTTTTCCAGGTCATGTGCAATTAGATAAGGGGAGAGAGAGTATGGGAGATCAAAATTAAGATAAATTGCATTACGCTTCAATTACATCACTTAGATAAACAATTAGACATCAGAGAATTTAACAAGAATTGCAACCAGAGGGATGTCAATAGTAATAGTTATAATAACAATAATATAATATAACAACACTATTATTATTGACCTATAATGAAAAAATAATAACGATAATGTGGTGTAAACACAAAAGTACTATTAGTGAACGATTATCAGGTGATAAAGAATTTAACTGGAATGAAAAGGATTGAGTGAATACAATGACAGATTTGAAAAGCACTACATAGTAATAAACGTCATGAAGTTGTGTAAGGTCTGAAACAAACTTTTGTCAATGAAACAAAGGGTAAAAAAGGAGAAAAATAGTGGGAGAGGGGTTTAAAGTGTTAATTATCGATGTTTATGGAGGATTTGTTAACCTTATTATAGGTCAAGGTAAACAAAGTGACATAGTAGATCACAAAGAATGTCTGCTCCAGTTTCAGTGAATATCCAGCATCCATTAAGAGGGTCAGGACTGCAGTATTCACACATTTGGTTGTCTCTTTACTAAACCTAACAAATGTAATTCACAAAATAAACTGTTAAGATTGATACAACACTATGCTGGTCAGTTCAGCCTCTGGATTACATAAAGAACTCAAGGACATCAAATAATAATAGTAATAAGAATTCTCATTTGCAATCTGGGCAGCTCTGC
>OX235271.1:134898784-134951505 GCA_944472155.2 Trichobilharzia szidati
CTTCAATACGTTGCATGGCTTATCCCATCCAGGTATTCGAACTACTGTCAAACTCGTAACTAGTAGGTTTTGCTGGCCTGGTATTAACAAGGAAGTAAGGGAATGGGCACAGACGTGTTTAGCTTGCCAAAAGTGCAAGGTAATACGACACACTAAAAGCCCCCTTGGCACTTTTCTTATCCCTGATGCCCGTTTCGAACACGTCCATATAGATTTAGTTGGCCCCCTTCCAGAATCTCATGGATACACCTATATGTTAACCTGCATCGATCGCTTCACACGATGGCCTGAAGCAGTACCCATCAAGGATATATCTGCTGAAACTGTCGCACGCGTCTTTGTAGAGAGATGGATCGCAAACTTTGGATGCCCATCTTCCATAACAACTGATCGTGGGCGGCAATTCGAAAGCGGTTTATTCTTCGCTTTGACTAAAATCCTTGGTTGCATGCGTTTTCGAACAACAGCCTACCATCCTCAAGCTAATGGTATGGTAGAACGTCTACACAGGCAGTTGAAAGCTGGTTTATCAGCTGCAAATAACACCCATTGGACTGAATCCCTTCCGTTAGTTCTCCTAGGGATACGAAACGCCTTAAAAACCGATGCTGGTTGTACTACCTCTGAGCTAGTATATGGCACAACACTACGACTGCCAGGTGAGTTTGTTTCTCCCTCGAGCTTCCCACCAGTGGTAGATCACTCCTCATACGTCAGCAGGCTTACAAACGCTATGCGTTCAGTTAAACCTGCTCCCCTCCGACCACAGTCCATTGATATTTTCGTTCACCCTTGTTTAAAAACTTCTTCACATGTATTTGTTCGTCGCGACTCGGTACGTCGTCCTCTAGAACCCCCATATGACGGACCATATAAAGTGATTAAACGTACTGATAAATTCTTCGTTTTAGACAAAAAAGGCCGCGAAGACACCGTCAGTATCGACCGTCTGAAACCAGCTTACTTGGAAGGTAATCCCATTAGCCTGGAGCTAAACGTACCCGATAATTCACAAGTAATTGAATCTACTTCAGTCTTCGAAGAACTCCCTAGCACGGCGAAAGCCACTGAAACTTCGGTCGATCACTCTAAAAAAACGCGTTCTGGACGTCACGTTAGATTCCCAGAATACCTTCACACCTATCTCACATAACTGAGTGACACATCAATTTTTTTATGTTGCGTCATTTAACACAAGTAAATGATATTTTTCCTATAACCGTACATAAAATTATATAAGATATATATATTTTTTCCCGATATTTTGAACTTTACATTATTTTACTGTATAGTAGATGCATGTCATATTTTTTTGGTAAAAAACGCTTATTTGGTACATTTTTCTTGACAAGGTTCTCAGCATTCTTGTTTTCTTTTCCAGGTGCAACGGGCACTGGACAGGAAACAAACGAAGCACGGGATCCAACGAACAACACTGAGGAAGCTATGTACAGACACCCTATTAGCATAGGCAGACAGACCAGCAGGCACTCCATCAAGCCGCTCGGAAGATTTTTTTCACCCTTCAGGGTACCATCGAGATTTTTTTACTTCCGGCTGGTCATGTCTTAGGGTCCTCACAACCCCACTAGGGGGGGAGTGAGCTGTAGCGGTAAATAATTCCCCAAAATTATTAACCACAGCAATCATCACTCAACATTGGGTGCTGACCATCACTGTTTAAGTCGACTTGTTTAGCTGAAGGCTTACGGTCAAGCATCCCCGCCATTTGGTGCTTCGTCGTGTCACGTGCGTGCACGATTACTAGCTAGCTAAGCATTCATTCCTACCCGCGATTTGGTCCCAAAATATATATCGTATTTGGACGACAAAATCTGGTCTTTTGCTTTACCATTTGGTACTCGAAGAACGAACACTATAGTGGTTGTTGGTATAAGATCTTGCGTTAGTATAATCCGTACAACTCGCGAACGTCGATACCAGCGTCCTCTAAAATATAACTCATTAACTGTATTTTTTTATAATATACTGTTACACTATCATTTCACTAATTTGGATTTTTATTCTAATATTTGTTCTGTTACCAAGCTCACTATAAAGTCCCCTACAGGTTCGTGGGCGTCCACTGCTGAAAGAGACCCTAACCAAGGTAAAACAGATGTTCAGAGCTCCCCACTTTTCACTGACCTCTAACTGATGTTGATTCAGGATGAAATCAACATTACAACTTGAGGAACGGTGAAGAAGAGATATTTCCTATTGAAAGTCAGGTAAATTCTCACACAAGTTGACGTATATACTACTTAGTTAGTGATGAAATACTACTAAATAGTATTCGCATTTATCTCTTAAGAATCAAGGACAAAAAAGGGATAATGTTTCCTTTCACGAAACACATCTATTTTTCTTTTACTTTAACCCACTAACATTTTTGTTTACATCCCTTTAAAAAGTATCATTTCCTTGTCTTTTCTCTGCATATGCCTACCATATGATCTGTGATATGGGATCAGATGACCTACACTAGTTTATTGACAGTTTTCACCTGAATACAGGCATCTTTTCCACCTTTTGTTTTTTTCTACCTTTCTACTTTTAACCTTCAAGTAGATTTTTGTCATAAAAGGAAAAAAAGGAAAACAAATTATGCTTTATTTTGATATTTTTATTAGGAAAGACTATTGCTTTGTCCTTAATTTTAGTGCAAGGATATGCAAAACAAACAAAAAGAACAAACAAGGACAGTTAATAAAGTTTAACTTTTGTGTACAACTGCTATTACCATTACTCCTACTGTTAATAATAATAATATGTTATAAAACCACATACTTTTTACAGGGAGATTTACGAAACTTAGAAGTTGTTTATGAGTACTATTATTATTATTATTCCCTTGGGGTCCGAGTGTAATATATAGGGCTTCACCATCACGTCGGCAAACCACCATGTTTTTCGTAGCCTTTTTAAGCTGACTCCAAGATTGCTTATAAGTCTTAAGCTCCCCTTCACAAAACCTCCTCCATGTTGCTCTCGGACGTTGAACTTGCCGTTTTTCTTGGGGGCTCTACTCTAGCGCCCGCCATACGTATGATGTCACTGATTATTTGTTGAACAATAGATTCTTGACTGATTTGTTGTCACTGTTTCTTCTTGTTTATTCTTACTGGCTATCTGATCTTCAGTATGCAGCGAAGTTGTTCATTATTAATTGAAGAAAGAAATCTTGCAAAATTTCTTACCGTAACCCCAAAATACCTACTCTCTGTGTAACAGTGTTTATAAAGATAGAAGGGAATTTTGGAAAAAAATCACAGTCTGGTTGGTTCAGTTGATATAAGAATAGAACTTGTGCACTGTGGTAGGGTATAATTCCATCGTGGGTAAAATTTATTTTGATGAAGTCTCACAATGTTATACAGTAATATTCACTGATGACATTTCGAGTACAATAAAACGAACAGAAGAGGGTAAACTGCACACTAGCGTTTATGAAAAATCAACGCATTCTAATAGATATTTAGATTTTAATTTATCTCATCCGTTAACTGTTAAGGCCGGCTTAGTTAAGTGTCTAACAAACCGAGCAGTAGCACTAAGTAGTACAAAAAAGACCTAAATGATGAAATGAAACAGATAGAAGAAGCGTTGGTGTCAAATAACTATCCTATGAAATTCATTAGGAAGATTGAAAAAGGCCAAAAGAAAAATAAAAAGAATTGTGAAACTAGTAGTAATCAAATAAATAAGAGAGAATATAAGTCATCTACAGTTATACCATATAAAGAAGGGACATCTGAGACCCTACGTAGGATTCTAAATAAAGCAGGAATTAGGGTGGCATTTAAACCTACAAACTCACTCAGGGACAAGCTCTGTAGGTTAAAGGACCCAGTTGACCCAAT
This sequence comes from Trichobilharzia szidati, assembly GCA_944472155.2. NCBI lineage: Eukaryota > Metazoa > Platyhelminthes > Trematoda > Strigeidida > Schistosomatidae > Trichobilharzia > Trichobilharzia szidati. Next base: position 134,902,648 of record OX235271.1, read on the forward strand.
TAGACAAAATAATATAATTTACAAAATACCCTGCAATGACTGTGAGGTCAACTACTTGGGTCAAACTAGTAGGTCAGGGGTAGTCAGATTGTCGGAACATAAGAATTTAGCTAAGGTAAGAATGGTTGACCCCACGAAGATAAGTAATTTAAAAAAAGCTCAGCAATACCGCTGCATGCATTAACACACAACCACACCAAATGAGGTGGGTGGGACAAAGTCAAAGTTCTAAAAAGTAATACAGGTAGGTGGCGATAGAGAGAGATTGATTACTGAATCCTTGTTCATCGAGTCTACACCCAACACATGCAATAGGAATGACTCATCACTCATACCGGAAATATGGAAAGTACTACTACTAATCAAGTCAAGCGACGAAAAGTAATGGAATTATATAAATGAAGTTGGAAAGTTGTGTGAGTACCTTCATATGATTGTGAGCAGCAATAAATCGTGCTCGAAATGAGGTCATCAGTAAATATTACTGTATAACAATGTGAGACTTTATCAAAATAAATTTTACCCCAACTGGTTGGTTAAAGTTTCAAATTAGTTCTGGTTATCAAATTTTAAGCCATAACTTTCACTTCTGGTGTCAGAAATGTCACTTCAAAGTCATGCAGTAAATGAACTAAACTCATTTTACAAAATTACTTAGCGTGAACAAAAACTACAGTAACAGTAGGGTTAGTTGTGTTATGGTTCGTGTTACACTGATGCATTATACCGCAGTGGCTACTGTCATCAAAATCCAACCGTTGTATATACACCACACTGAAGAATCACCACTCAGATGACTGAGTGTATATGTTATCACACCTTATTATGAAAAAATATCACTTGTGAACAAAAGGTGTAAATAAGAAAAAAACATAACTGAAATCTGAGCAGGTAACAAATAATCATAGCGTTCAATAGTTTTCTGACTGACACGATCTACTTTGAAAACAAGAATTAGTCAAGGATAGCATGATGACCAGTAGACCGACAAAATTTACAGATGTATTTTTTCCACTAATATTAATAACTTACGACTATCTTTTTTTTGGTAACAAAAATCAAAATTCAAAATTCCATTTTATTCATTCTACCCTTTATGACAAATTATTCCCTTTTAAGCCAGTTATAGAAGTAGCAATATGAAATATTTAATTATCTGCTAACAATCAGTTCTTTTTTCATTGAATGAAAATTTATGAAGTATTATTTGTGACCTTGACATGTACACAATCTGACCTGTATTGTAATGATTCATGCCTTCTTGTCTTCCATAAAACTGTGTATGACGAATACGTGTGTGATCAGAAAATGTTGGAAATGTGTTGTGCAAATACATTACACGTTTCAGACAAACTACGTCTTCTTTTTGTGTTGTTGTTATCCGGCTGTATGTTTGTTAAATCGGAACCGGAAACACTGCTGGTGAGCCAGGCCCCAAAAGACGGGAACGATCATCTTGTGTTTAAATCACTTCAATCTGGCTAGCAGGCACTACTGGCTGATATGAGTAGTATATAGCATCATGCATTCATGACTGTTATTTATTATATGAAGCAAATCACATATTTTCATACGAACAATTTTGCTGCCAAAAAATAAATTATGGAGAAATTTTATCCTGAACTGTGTAAATTGCAAATCGCGAATAAATTCGCAAATTTGATAAAATTAGAGGAAGAATTTCAGGTTCTCGAAAAAATGTTGAAATTCATTAACAAGTACAGAAGATGTGAAGCCTGAAATGCCAGGTAAATCACAGTGGGAAAAAAGCCTGTCTTCATTCAACTCGACTTTAAAGGTGATAATTTTGCAGGAATAGTCAACAGAAGATTAAGTACGTCACTAGCCAGAGCCCAATTTTGCAGCTAAGTCGATTTCCGACTATCGGACAACATTATCTTTGGTGCAATCAAAAGTCGACAGATACCCTTCTCATGTTAACTCTGTGTACAAATTTACATGTATTGGCGGTTGCAGTTACATTAGGATAACAGAAAGAAGGACAGACCTGCGACTTTCTGATATCTCATCAGATATCACATCAATTCGGATCATCGCGAAATCTTTTAAAATCACCAACAGACAAAATAGTTGAATTCTCCCCAAGTTTTTCTAAAGCAATCACTGTCAAATGTCGGAAACCCGATTTATGCGTTCCGAAAGAAGCAGTAATCAGTCTTTCCTTGTACAGCCTCGTAATTGAATGTCATTATTCTCTCTTTCGATTGTTTACGTAACCTTTGGCCCTAACCTCTCCCCCCCCCCATCTTAACATAGTGTAGTTTCACTTGGCTCCTGTTTCTTTGACTTGAGTTGAACTCACCACATTGTTACTCAATTTATCAGTTACTCATTATCTTACACATCTCTCATCTTTATTACATAGCTCCTGTACCATTGTGTGCATACATTTACTTTCTTTAAACTTGAACTCCCTGTGTAGAAACTATATAAATGTAATTTTCTGAGCACTGTGTTCATTGAGTTCAGAACCTCCTGTCAACTGAAATCATGTAAAATTTGCAAGTATGTTAAAACTTTTCTGTATATAAAACTTAATAATTCCTTTCGGCGGTAAGCATCTGATGAGAAGCCAACGAAATAAATGGTGGTACCATATTATTCTGCACAAACTCTAGTTCTTGCTATATTCAAAATAATTATGCCTGAAAGGAGAATGCATTAAATAGATACAAGGTTTCATGGAGGGAAGCATGGTTATTAACTTATCTATTATTGATTTTTTATCTGACGACTATAGTAGAATTACTGATAAGTTTCATTACTTTATTATAGCAGAAAGAAACTATTCCTGTCTCAAGATATAAGGTGTTCTCTTTTGCCTTCTTATTACCAAATTAAATTTTAACGAATTTTTCAGAAAATTTATTCAAAAATTCAAGTAAACATAGAATTGTATAGACAATAGGCTATTTTCAAATTCCCATGCATCAGATAACAGAACAGAAGAGTCTATTACACAGAAATGTCATTGATAGTCAACTTACCTTGTTTTGATCGATTTTCTTACAACAGTTACACAAAAAACTATTCATGTATGTTATAGTCCTCGCAGTTAATGAAGTAGTAATATAAATTAGGTAAGCCTAACTACTTTCATAAATTATTCATAGTGTGAACGGCCTTTGTATTTCTCTTTTAAGTAACTCACTCGATCGATACATGTTGTTATATATTCATTGAAGGACTACACTGTCTCCATAATTTGAAGCACAAACAACAATCGAAACTCTTTATGTAACTGTTGTTGTAAAGTTCTTACTGATCTTATTTATCTGTTGTACTGCATTTCACTACTTAGTTCATCCTTCTGGTTTAAATCTTACGAAGTTATCAGCAAGAATGATTAGAGCGAATAACTGTCTTCGATAAATTCTTCTTCAGGTTCTACAATTATAAATCCACTAATTTTAGCACACACTAGCCGGTAAGTACAAATTACACTCTGATCAGAAAGTGTAGTGTGATATAAATGTATATAGATCACAAATATAAGGTGAAATAATAATTATTATTTCCTTTAATTCCTGGAGGAACATAGGGCTTCAGTCGTGCGTCTCCATTGCGTTCGGTTCTCTGCTGCAGTTTTCACCTGGCTCCATGTCTGTCCACATGCTTTCATCTCCTCCTCACATGACCTCCTCCAAGTCACCCTTGCACTGACGACCAACTCACCGCTTCCCTTTCGGGTTCCACTCGAGCAATGGTTTGTCTAGTGATGTCACTTGATGGTTTCCTCAGAGTATGGCCAATCCATCTCCATTTCTTCCTGCCTATTTGTTTCACAATCGGTTCCTGGTTGGTTTGCTCCCACAGGTCCCTACTGCTGATCTTTTCTGGCCGGCCATCTGATCTTGAGTATTGAGCGAAGATAAAATAATCGTCAGTTAAATATGTCCAAATCAAGTTCACTTTTAACAGTTTGAAAAAATTTGGGCATTGGGTATATGATATTCATTATAATAAAGGTTTCCCTGTATTTCCCAATGAATGAAAAACAAAACGATATTATTTTTACTGACATTTCGCTATCTAATTCTAATAGCTTTATCGAAGTATTATTAAACCAGAATTTACAAAATCTCAGCATATATATAACAAAGAGTTAAGAGGGGAGAAAATAACAATGAAGATCACTAAACCAAATAACAAAGGTAATAGTTCATCTGCTTTGGTATCAAAACAAAGTTTACTAAAACAAGCAATAAAAGTTAATAAAGCAGGATTTAATGAATTCATCAAATTTCGGTAGAACTCGTCAGCTGAATACTCTACATACACGGATATATACTTTTGAAGTTACATTGGGAGATATAGGACTGATAAGTAAATAAACTACATTGAATTAGTCATGCAGAAAGACAGGTGCGAATGTTTTTCCAGGTCATGTGCAATTAGATAAGGGGAGAGAGAGTATGGGAGATCAAAATTAAGATAAATTGCATTACGCTTCAATTACATCACTTAGATAAACAATTAGACATCAGAGAATTTAACAAGAATTGCAACCAGAGGGATGTCAATAGTAATAGTTATAATAACAATAATATAATATAACAACACTATTATTATTGACCTATAATGAAAAAATAATAACGATAATGTGGTGTAAACACAAAAGTACTATTAGTGAACGATTATCAGGTGATAAAGAATTTAACTGGAATGAAAAGGATTGAGTGAATACAATGACAGATTTGAAAAGCACTACATAGTAATAAACGTCATGAAGTTGTGTAAGGTCTGAAACAAACTTTTGTCAATGAAACAAAGGGTAAAAAAGGAGAAAAATAGTGGGAGAGGGGTTTAAAGTGTTAATTATCGATGTTTATGGAGGATTTGTTAACCTTATTATAGGTCAAGGTAAACAAAGTGACATAGTAGATCACAAAGAATGTCTGCTCCAGTTTCAGTGAATATTCAGCATCCATTAAGAGGGTCAGGACTGCAGTATTCACACATTTGGTTGTCTCTTTACTAAACCTAACGAATGTAATTCACAAAATAAACTGTTAAGATTGATACAACACTATGCTGGGCAGTTCAGCCTCTGGATTACATAAAGAACTCAAGGACATCAAATAATAATAGTAATAAGAATTCTCATTTGCAATCTGGGCAGCTCTGCTAATCTTATACATAGTGTGGACGTTCCATGTTCCCCCTTACACTTTTTCTTTCGTTGCAAGGAAACTCATTGTACTGAAGTTTCTGTAGCAGTTTTGTTCACAGGGTGGGGTTGCTAGCCTCACGTCCGCCAAGTAGACAGAACTGTCTTTAAACAAACCAGAATTAAGAGTAACTGCAGAATTATAAATACTGGATCTAACATGACATAAAAGATTCAAAAGTAGGTTAAATCCAGATATCTGAATCTGATTGAAAAGTTTATGGTTAAACAATGAGATGTAGATTACGAAATTTTATTATCTTTATACCACACCTGATCGACATTGTCTTGCGCCTACTTGGAGTAAGTTAGAAGTTATGCAAAAGAGTACAGACCTCATATAATTCTTGAATTTCACTTTCCTCTTGACACTTTTGACACTACAGAACCGAAGTTCTTAATTATCAGACCAGAAATATTATACTATATATGAATAGTAGTCATAATAATAACTTTATTTCTATATATGTTAAAACATTTAAAATGCAAACTATCTACTCTTCATACAGGACCTTCAAGTAAAATAAAATTCTACAGTACATCGTGTAACATTGTACTGTTTCATCTGAAGCAACATCCAACCCTCCGGGATATTTTTCCCTCATTTCCTTCGAGCAGTGCTCCGCATTATGCTGATAGCAAACTAAAAATGTGCACGAGTTCATGTATCGATCCAAAAATATAACTAAATGAGTACGACAGTGATAAATGAAAATTTAGGTGACCCATTAATTTAAGCATGCCGCCTGAATCATGTCTGCAAATGAAATTAATTTATGCATTCTCCGAATAGTTTACTTTAAGAATCTGAAATATAAACGAAAATATATATATAATCCATGATAATCTATTAAACCAATATACTATGACCTCAATTAAGTGTCTGTAACAAAACAAACCACTACGCAAGACTTACATCGCTAGGTGGTTGCTCAGAAATCACGAACTGGTAGGAAATGGGATTCATGTGTCGTTGAATCAAGTCTGTTAGCTCGCCTTGCAACCGGAAGATCCCGTTTTCGAACCCAGGTAGCTGCATACTGATGAATAGTCCCAAGCATTTGGACGAAACAGCTATCTAGTACTTCCTGGTCTTCCAACAGTTCTTTTAACTGACATCAATCCGTTATCGAACTTAAAATAAATCAAAACACTGAAAACGAACTCTTGGAAACCCTACGTAGAGCTTAGGTCATTTAAATCGAGTTAATGACTTAGAAACACCGCTGGTTCAAATCCTGCTGTAGTAGAGTTTTTCCTATAACCTTTAATTATCATCCACTGGGTAATTTCATTTTCAGAATGATTAATGGATAGATTCAGCGGATACTCAACACTGCAAACATTAGGTGAGGCAAAGTCATTTGTATACTTGAAACCTTGACATATTCAATAAAATTTCATGTGATATCTTTAAAGGTCATCCTGATAACTAAACTCGTGATAATTGCAAAACATCCAGTTTGTCTTAATGTTATGGTACAGATATCCATGCTGAAAGTTCCACACTTGTACTGAAAATACGGTGTAGAAATCAAGCTGTAAATCCAAAAAAAAACAACATATCAAATAGATAATAAATCAGGTGTGAATGTTATGACAAGATACTCTCTTTCCTTTCATTAATTCAACAGACGCGAATAGTCTTAAAACTGCACACATGTAGTCGCTAACCTCAACTGTGAGGCTAGTCAGTTAAGGAAGATTCCAAAGTCCAAATGCAAATGGGTGGATATTTCAAGTTCAATCAGTAGTAATTGTCAGTAAACGGTTATTATTATTACTATATTTTCCTTTAGTTCCTAGAGGAACATAGGGCTTCAACCACACGTCTCCATTGCGTTCGGTTCTCCGCAAACATTTTCATCTGGATACACGTCTGCCCACATGCTTTCATCTCCTCTTCCCACGACCTCATTCATGTCGCCGTCGCAATGATGACCAAGTCACCGCTTCCCATTCGCATTCCACTCGAGCGATGACGTTGCGTGTGGTGTAACTTGATGGTTTTCTCAGAGTATAATCAATCCACCTCCATTTCTTCCTACATATTTGTTGCACAATCGGTTCCTGCTGGGTTGGTTCTCTCATTGCCAGAGATCCATCTCTGTTGCTGATCTTTCCTGGCTGGCCGTCTCATCTTGAGTATTGAGCGAATACAGCTGTTGATGAAGGTCTGTAGTTTATTCGAAGTGCCCTTCGTGACGAGTCGCCAAGTCTCTGAAGCATATAGTGAGAAGCACTGACTTCACATTGGAGTTGAAAATCCATATCTTATTTTTCATGCTGAGGAGTGCTGTTGATCTCCACACAGACTTGAGAGTGATGAAAGCTTGTCTTACTTTTCGGATCCTCGCTTTGATATCCTCATCAGTTCCGTCCGCTTGTAGTTGAAACGATGCTTCCTAGGTAGTTAGGTAGGTAGGTAGATAGGTAATGGAGGTTGCTTCTTTCAGATTCCTCTCACTTATGCTGATTTTTGTCTGTTGTTCTTGCTGTTGCTGTTGGCCAGGAATCTTCATCACTTCTGTTTTTTCTATAATTCAACTGAAGTTAGTAAACAGTCCTGTCTATAAATTAAGTTAATTTTTCAACGAATATTTTCGATTTTTGAAAAATAACCTTAAAATTTCCCATTGATTTTCAATTTTCTGTATCCTTTCCCTAAAATTCTGATTGATTTCCTCTCCTATTTTATGAAATACATTATTTTTCTGACTAAAAACAATGCAACACAAAATATTTATCAATTTGTTACACCGAGAAGTGTCACATGCACGGTAACACACACACATGCACATCCACAAACACACACATATCTGTACATGCACATGCACACATAGGAGGGCAAAATGTAAGCAAATATACACACATGTTAGGCTAAGTTGTCTATTTTCTAGTGAATCTTTTCATTCTATGTTTTCGTTTATTCTCTTCGTTAGTTAACAGTTATCAAGTAAAATGACGGGATTTTCATTTACTCTCATTTCTACTGGATTTGTGTGTGTGTGAATCGAATGCTTGCTTTGTTAATTATATAATGACACTAAAATAATTGGGCGAGTTGATTTCTATTGTGAATAATCTTTGATCGTCTAATCTCAGTTATGTATATATACGCCAGAACTGTTTTTTCCCATCGGGAGAAGTGGATGGATAGAAACTATGAACACAGAACAATTGATGATACCTTCTGTGTCAGTACTTCAATGGTAGAATGTTCGTCAAATATGCGGAAGGTCTGGGGATCGAATCTAGGTCAGCATATTTCTAAAATTTGTCTAGTTTACCAAACGACAGTAAATCCAGATAAGAGGAAAAGCTGGGCATTAGGCTAGCAACCGTATTCTGTAAAACAACCAAATCATTGTTACTGTAACTTAAAAGTTTGAAGCCTCATGTTCCACTGGGAAAGGAATGAAAAAATCTGATGCCTTGGATGAATTAAAAATATTACAGAGCGCTACTAGTTTCTCCGAGTATATCCTTAAAATTCTCTGTTTGAAAAGCAGCAAAGTGTTCTCAAGCACAATAGCCAGAAACCTAACTGACACGGGAAATACAGTGAAAATTAGACAGGCGTTCAAAATAATCAATACACAAAGAAAACCTTGGTTATTCAAGTATTGGTTTGTAGGGATTTGGTTGATTGGTTGCAGGATTTCATCATGAGCTGACATTGGTTAGAGAACCACTGGAAAACCTGGGAGTACTGGACAGCTGTTTCGTCCTAGTTTGGGACCGTTTAGCAGTACGCACCCACCGGGGTTCGAACCCAGCGCGTACTGATGAAGAGTCCCAAACTAGGACGAAACAGCTGTCCAGTACTCCCAGGTTTTCTAATGGTCCTCTAACCAATGTCAGCTCATGATGAAATCCTGTAACCAAAACCTTAGTTACTTCGGTTCTCAGAAGCTATTACCATCATAAGACTTCCAACCAATCTATGCATACAGAAAGAGAGAGTGCGACTAATCTCTCATTACCCTAGTAACCATAAATGTTGTATTCGTGCGCTTTTGTGTTTTGTTCTGTTGCATGACATTCCACTCAATCTTGATTTTGATTTTCATTCACTGAGTTGAACTCATTATTAAGGTTCCAAACCTACTCAACTGGATTATTTTATCTAATTTGTAATTTTGCTTCACTATCACTCCCTCCCACCCTCCTGAACTCTCCACCATAATATGTATAAATTCACTCTGCTGTTCTATCGTTTAATTTGTCTCCAGTCCATCCTTGTTCCCCAGCAAAATTTGAACTCTTCCACCTTATCTAATTATTATATAAATAGTTACTCTTTTAACACTAAATAATTGTCTACTTACATCATCTTTCGACTAATGTTGCTTATACTGTCTATCTATAACTTGAAGTAATTGCAAAAAGTATGTTCAGACACCATTTTGTAACATATGATTGATTTATTTAGGATGTATGCAGTTGAAGAGGATCCAAGAGATAAAATGAGCTTGTATTATAACAACAGAAGGCAAGACACGGAAGCTAAGGTATATTTTCAACTGATCAAACTCATATATATGTATATATATATATATACCTAGCTTGAAAAGTACAAATTACAGTAATTAAGATGACGAAGGCTTTTTCGGGATGTGTAAGACTCCGACCAATATAACTTTCAATTATTATTGTTATTCTTCAGTAATATTAAACGACCCCTTCTCAATCTTTTGAAATGATACTCAAAATCAACCTAGATATCTCTTGTCAACAAATATAGATTAATAAGAAACACCCTGAGCTGTTTTCCGCCAATCTATTAATCGATCAGTAACAATGTAAATGACTCAAACACTGCTGATAGAATAACAGGACTAAATAGAAAACTGTAACTGCTAATATATTTGTTACTTTTTATAATAAGTAATATTCAAACCATTAAATTAGGCATTTATAATAGCTGATAAAAATGAGGGTTTACCCGTCACCAATTGGATGATTAGCAGACCATGAGAAAAACACAACAGTGTATCCATTATATGTTTATCTTCAAAAAAAAATATAAAATTCTGACTCAAATCCAACAAGATACAATCTAATATTTTAGTTGAAATAAGTTTTTAGAGGTACGTGACCACCAACAGGGTTCGAACACACTACCTTCTGGTTACAAGGACAGCCAGCTCGTAGACCATTAAGTCACTGGGACCTGATCCAATGGACTGTCCATGAATTCTAACTTATTCCAATTCATGACATAGCGCGACCACTTCGCAATGTCTTCTTCGATGAGTTACTGCCTCACCTTCAACTTGTTGTATCCTACTGGTCACGGCGTCCCACTACAACTCCAGGTTACTTGCCTGAATAGGAGCAGTCACTAGTGAGCATCAGATCAATTTTCAAGTATTGGTTTTGCAGGAATTTTGTTTGATTGGATGGAGGATTTCATCATGAGCTGACGTCAGTTAGAGAACCATTGGAAAACCTACAAGGAGTATTGGACAGCTGTTTCGTCAGCCTAGTTGGGGACTCTTAACAGTGTGTACCCATTGAGGTTAGAATCCAGGACCTTCTTGTTGCAAGGCGAGCTCGTAGACGATTCAGCCACTGGGACCCAATCCAATGACTGGACCATGAATTCCAACTTCCGCCAATTAATGATATGGTGTGACCACTAGCGAATGTCATCAGCGAGTATTTTTCCTCTCACGCAACATGTTGTACCCACTAGTCACGACTTCCTTCTACAGCTCCATTCCCAAACATCCAATCAGTTCCAGATATCGAACGAACTGGCAAATCAACTTTAGAGTCATCTATAGAGTACACAGAAATCTTATCAAAAGAATACGAATCAAACTTCAAACCACAGAGGCTATGGAAATCTATGTGTGAAGTCCTGAACTCTGCATGCAGTTCAGTCACTGAATCCTAAAATATACCTAATTTGTCTTAGCATCTGGTACATGATTTTCGTTAGTCCTAACTGTCTTTAAAATTCTTATTATTTTTCCCCCTATCCTAATACTACAGAGATCTTAACTTGATCCTATCTCAGTTTTATTTGAGCTATATTCAAACCTACCAATTGTATTACGTCACTCAGTTTGCTGATTTCACTTTGTTTTAATTTCTACCGCATGAGTACTTTCAGTAGTACGTAATCGTTATCTAGGGCTTACAGTCTTAATGACACGTCTTTGGAAACATTCATCTTGTTGCTATGTCACAATGTGTTGTTGTATATGCGATTATACAGCTTGAGACTGATGTCGTTGAAATGAGCAACTCTTCGTCGAATGCCTCTTCTTTTAAAATACTTCTAACCCCTAAACAGTACTGTTGTACTGAACGAAACTACATAATTTCTTTGAAGGTGATTTCAACTTTTTATGTAAAATATTCTTAATATGACATTGAGACAACAGTTTTTCAGATTTAAATTTTTTTCATTTTATTCTTAATGATAAGAGTGTTTGAAGCTGTTTATAACACTAAGAATTAGTCTATGCGAATAGAATTCAGCCTAATGATTTTGTAATAACCAATCAGGTCTTCATAAGATTAAATGCCTGAAGGGTATATAACTCATATTTTTATGTTTAAAAATTGCTGTCATTTTAGCCAGTATAGTTCAAGAGTTGATACTACCCCATATGTACGACATAAATATGATTGATAGACAGAAGACCAGTAGTAGTTCAGCGAAGAGTCTCTTTTCGGCGAATTCATTTTCATAGCTGTACAATCGCAAATATGTATGGTTGTTTTGTGTGTGTGTGTGTGTACATTAAATTTGTCAAACGAAAATACAGTTAGTAAGTTCAGATGAATTGGATGTTGATATAAGAGGGTAGTAACAAAAGTGATGACTTGTTACAAACGATTGTTAAAGAGGAGTTACGTAATAAAACGAAATTACAATCATTAAGTTCAGGTGAATTAAGTGTTGATATGAGAGAATAGTAACAAAAGTGATGAGTTGTCACAAACGATTGTTAAAGAAGAGTTATGTAATAACATGAATAGTTTGATGAAAGAGTTGTACTCAGGGTGCACATGGAAACAAAATATACGGAATTACACAAAGGTTTTAAGTAGAAAAATAAGCATACAAACAAAAGTTAAGTCAAATCAACACAGTTGTTACCATAGGAGTAGAAGTGGTTGAATAATTTTCTTTTGTATGCATAGTTCTGGTTCCTCTAGCTTAATGGCTAGGGCTTCTGCGATGCAAAGAAGACGGAATCGTACTGTCTTTGGAAGGTTGTTCTTCACTTTGTAGATTACTTTGGAGGAGGCGTTTGTTAAGATGGAATGACCAGTGTTGACCAGGTGTTCTATTATTGCACTCCTTATGCAGCCATTACTTATTTTCTGTAGCCACGCTGGATAGTGGTCTTTGACCCTTTCTGACAGGATACGCGTTGAACGACCGATGTACCTGGCTCCACAACAACAGGTGAACTGTTATATACACATAGAAGTGGTCAGGTGCGGGGTCTTGTCTTTTGGGCTTCTGCAGATCAGCGGGCGACTAGAGAACACTACTCTCAATGTTGCCGCAAAGAAAGTTCTTCTTGAAGAGGTGGAGATTCTCCTTCTAAGGACGTCACTGAGTAGGTCTTCTTTGAAGTCGAGGTTCATATAAAGTATCTTTTTTGGCACAGATGCTGTCTCTTGCTTTTGGATCTTTTGTTTGATGTTTTTGTCTACGAATCTGGATGGGTAACCGTTTTGTATGAAGGTTTCTTTCAGGAAGTTTAGTTCTTATTCTGATGTCCTTGTTTGTCTACGAACCAGCTTACAGAGAAAATCAGTGAAAATTAATCTTACTAGCGCCAGTGAATCCACGTTATTTTTGTATTAACCTTCATTTGTTTATCCTTTCTCCTCTTACAACCATGTTTGTTTATATTAATATCATTCTAACTTGGTTTAACTTTTGTGTATCGTTATAGAATAGAATAAATATCACTTCTTCAAATGACACATTTCTATACAAAGTTCTATGCTGCGCTTTTCCTACATTCTTCAGTCATTGCGCTGTAGTGGCACAAATTGATGTCATCTATCCATTGAATTATATTATGGATTCACCAGCAGTAGATTATTGCTTGTGCAGACCATTTACACTTGAATTGTGTTATTATCACGTATTATTATACTTATATGCTATTGATCCTGAAAGAAAATCACTTTTTTTCCCCTTACACAAACCGACGGAAAAGTGAAGTGTACGGAAATCTCAAGTCATATTAGTATAAGACCAGTTGTTGAACTAAGTGACCCGAAAGATTTTTATCTTGACTAGGTTTCCTTTCATTCAGTGAGTGTTTTGATACTCGGATGTGAGACAGGTATAATGATCATTCTTGGTCATATAGCAGCCTTTTTCGACTTTAAAGCCAATATGAATAAGGTATAGAAGTAAGTGTTTGCTTATAAAGAGCAAGGCGGCCCATTTTAAATCTGGGCTACCGAAATACTTCATGATTAGTTTGCATAAGTGCGTCCGTGGCATAGCGGTTAGGACGCTTGCCGACCATGCACATGGTCCGGGATTCGATCCCTGGCCGACGCACTCCTTTACCTCGCTAAGTCAGAAATAATGCTGGTGAAGAGGCAAGGTTGGGCATGAGGCTAGCAACCCCATCCTGTAAAATAAACACTGCTACAGAAACTTTAAGCCACTAGCTTGAAGCCCTATGTTCCACTGGGGAACGTGAAGGAAAAAAAGTTTGCATGAGACTTCTTTTGTTCATTTTACTTCAGTCTACTAAAATATGACTTCTAATGGTTCTATCTACTCTCGCAAGTATTTACAATGTCTACAACCTACTGATTTTCAAGTTCCTACCAAATTTGATAAAAATCAAACTCCTAGGTAGCAACATATCTCAACATATGAGGTAACTGTTCCTATAAGCAACACATTTTGCTTGAGAGAGGCTGCCTAGAATTAAGTTTATGGAGTGGAAACTGAACATGGGATTCACTGTCGGAAAGTTAAATGCTAAAGTTCATGAGACATATCTACAATCTGACTTTTTATTTTCAGTATTAATAAACTATCCAATTGCCAGACACCTTATTAACCCGGGAGGTACAATGTAAATTGGTAAGGTTTTCAAAATAATCAATACACACCGAAAACCTTGGTTACTTCATAAGACTTCCATCCAAACTATGCATAGTGAAAGAGAGAGTGTGACTAACCTCTCATTACCCTCGTAACCATAATTGTTGTGTTCATGCGCTTTTGTGTTTTGTTTTGTTGCATAACATTCTACTCAATCTTGATTTTGATTTTCACTCACTGAGTTGAACTCATTATTAAGGTTCCGAATCTTCTAAATTAGATTATTTTATCTATTTTATAATTTTGCTTCTCTGTACACCCCACCCTCCTGAACTCTCCACCATATAATATGTATAAATTCACTGTGTTCTTCTATCTTGTATTTTGTCTCTAGTCCACCCTTGTTTCCCAGCTAAATCTGAACTCTTCCACCTTATCTAATTATTATAGAAATAGTTACTCTTTCAACACTAAATAACTGTCTACTTACATCATCTTTGAAATTATGTTGCCTATCCTTTCTATCTGTAACTTGAAGTCATTGTAAAAGGTGTGTTGAGACACCATTTTGTAACATATTATTGATTTATTTATGATGAATGCAGTTGAAGAGAACCCACGAAATAAAATGAGCTTGCATTATAACAACAGAAGGCAATACACGGAAGTCAAGGTATATTTTCAACTGATCAAACCCATATATATATATATATATATATATATATATATATATATATAATACTCTTTAACCAATCACTGAGCGTGTGATTCTGGATTACATTAAGCAACATGAAATACAGTGTTAAACTATACATAGTATTCTGTTCCTAATTCAGTATATAACTCTGGGAAAAGAATGTTCAAATATATACAGTATTCTGTTACTAATGCTGTATGAACTGTAGGAATATATGAGAATAATATTTCATTGGAACCAGCTGTCTGTATCACACCACCACATTATTATCCTGCAAATATGTTCCTTCTTTCTTTATTCAAATTAAAAATTTACTAGTAAATACGGGATAAATGTAGAAATTTTGATGAGTTCATCAACACCCTTTTACTTTTCTGAATTTAGAAGGTAGTTGTTGGTTTCTGGCCAATGATTGGTTAAAGGTCAATGACAGTTTTTCATTCTTCACATCAGTATTCAGCTTGTGCATCTGTAACCACAAACTGTATCAGGTATCATTGTCATCAGTTCAGAAAGACATTGTTTAAGCGCATGGATGATCATCGTAGCATATGATGGTCCTGTTACGTACTAGTATCCGACTCTAATTAGTATGCTCTAGTTCAACTATGTCTTCACGTTGTCTAATCTACCAGACGCTGTGTACGACTGGATACCGACAACAGGATGTCAAAAAGGTATAAATGAAGAATTGGGAGATTGTTTTATTAGCAAAACTGAACTTCTAAACCACTCAAACAAAACCCAACGGTACTTTCCCGCGCAATTCATATCAAATTAATCACAAATCAATATTAAATTGAACAGTGGTAGATATTCGCTAAACATATATAAAATCAGTTTGTATAAAAGCGTAATCCAAGTAAATGAATTTATTTTAGAAACGTTTGGCTAGAGTTAATCGAGGAGCATGGCAGTTCCCTGACAAAAGCTTTCTACATGCATCTTAAAGAAATACACGACTACGAAGTAAACAAGAGGACTGACACGAACCATCATATAATGGGACTTCGTTGACTTACATTTACGTTTAGGGTGATATTTTACTGAGCTCAATTCATTAATATATCGAATTTTTAGCTAAACCCCTATTCACTAGACTTTAGACCATATCAAGTATTTTGCAGCTATAACCCATCCACATTCCAATCAATCTTGCTTAAAAATATGTTTGATTCATCCCCTCCTAGTTATGAATTTGTCTTCTTTTCCATCACTCAAAAAGGAAAGAGTTTCTATGGTAAACCTAACTTGAAAAGTACAAATTACAGTAATTAAGATGTCTAAGGCTTTTTCGGGATGTGTAAGACCCCAAGTAATATAACTTTCAATTATTATTGCTATTCTTCAGTAATATCAAACCACTCTTTCTCAATCTTCTGAATTGATACTCAAAATCAACGCAGATATCTCTCGTCTCGAAATATAGATTATTTGAAAACACCCTGAGCTGCTTCCTATCGATTTCATGAAAAATTCCCATTCGAACATTAATAGACAGAAGACAAGTAGTTCAGCGAAGAGTTTCTTTTCGGCGAATTCATTTTCGTAACTGTACAATCGCAAATATATATGGTTGTTTTGTATTTTCGCTTGACAAATTTGATGTACACACACACACACAAAACATCCATACATATTTGCGATTGTACAGCTATGAATATGAATTCTTTGAAAAGTGACTCTTCATTGAACTACTTCCCTTCTGTCCTATCGATTTATCCAGTTATTAGAAACAATGTAAATAATTTAAACACTGCTGACAGAATTACAACACTAGAATAGAAAACTATAACTGCTAACATATTTGTTACTTTTTATAATAAATAATATTCAAACCATCAAATTAGGCATTTACAATAGTTGATAAAAACGATACTTCTGCCCCTCACCGATTGGTTGATTGGCAGACCTTGAGAAAAACACAACAGTATATCCACCAGATGTTTATCTTCAAAAAAACATAAAATTTCGACTCATATCCAACAAGATAAAATCTAATATTTTAATAGATATAAGTTTTCAGCAGTACGCGCCCACCACCACGGTTAGAACCCAGAACCTTCTAGTTACAAGGCCAGCGAGACCGTAGACCAATAAGCCACTGGGACCCGATCCAGTGGCCAGCCCATGATTTCCAAATTCTGCAAATTCATGACATAGAGCGACCAATTCGCAATGTCTTCTTCGATGAGTTACTGTCTCACCTTTAACCTGCTGTACCCTAGTGGTCACAGCTTCCCATTAGAACGCCAGGAAACTGCCTGAATAGGGCCAGTCGCTAGTGGGCATCAGATCAATTTTCAACTATTGGTTTTATAGGGATTTTGTTTGATTGGTTGGCGGATTCCATCATGAGCTGACATCAGTTAGAGAACCGTTGAGAAACCCGGTTTCAAACCCGGTGGGCGCGTAATGCTGAAGAGTCCCAAAACTAGGCTGACGAAACAGCCGTACACTACTCTCAGCTTGTTTTCCAATGGTTCTCAAACTGATGTCAGCTCATGATGGAATCCTCCAACCAATCAGATGAAATCCCTACAAAACCAATACTTGAAATAAGTTTTATCAATTTATTTATGTATTTGAAGTTAAACTTTTGCAATACTGATCATTTCATTAATGAATACTTTCATATTCCTTCGAATATAGTCTAATTAAACTTTGACTCGTTTATGTTTACATAGAATTTTTGTCTTAGTTTTGTTTGAATCGGTTGAATAATTCGATACATACAGCTGAGTATAAATGTGTTGCAGGATATCTAATAACCTATGAGGATTCACTAAAAATCCTAAAAATTAAACCTTGAAACTTGAAGTTTTTTACAAAAAAACTAAATTCACTTTCAGTTCACTCTTCATTTTAAATCATTTTATAATTAATAAGTTGAGTTGGATGGAAATCCATATCGGCTTTACTTAGCGTTTGCTATCCACATGTATGATTGTAGATTGGCCCTCTTGGCTTTACAAAGGAGAAAAAAATCAAGTGTTTGACTGGTTTCAAGATTTCATCATAAATTGGCATCGGTTAGAGAACCATTGGAAAACCTGGGAGAACTGAACAGTCGTTTCATCATAGTTTGAGGCTCTTTAGCAGTACACATCCATTGCGGTTCGAACCCAGGACTTTCTAGTTACAGGGCGAGCTTGTAGACCATCAAGCCTCTGGGAACCAATCCAATGGCCTGTGCATGAATTCCGGCTTCTGTCAATTCACCATATAGTGCAACCACTGCCGAATATCATCACTGGCGAGTATTCTTCCTCTCATCCAACATGTTGTAACCCACTAGTCACGACTTCCTTCTACAGCTCTATTCCGAAACATCTGATCAATTCTAGGTATCGAACGAACTGGCAAATCAACTTTAGAGTCATCTGAGGAGTACGCGGAAATCTTGTCAAAAGAATACGAATCAAACTTCAAACCACAGAAGCTATGGAAATCTATGTTTTAAATCCTGAACTCTGCATGCAGTTCAGTCACTGAATCCTAAAATATACCTAATTTGTCTTAGCATCTGGTACATGATTTTCGTTAGTCCTAACTGTTTTTAAAATTATTATTATTTTTCCCCCTATCCTAATACTACAGCGATCTTAACTTGATCCTGTCTCAGTTCTAGTTGAGTTCTACTCAAACCCATCAATTATATTGCGTCACTCAATTTGCTGATTTCACTTTGTTTTAATTTCTACCGCATGAGTACTTTCAGTAGTACGTAATCGTTATCTAGGGCTTACAGTCTTAATGACACGTCTTTGGAAACATTCATCTTGTTGCTATGTCACAATGTGTTGTTGTATATGCGATTATACAGCTTGAGACTGATGTCGTTGAAATGAGCAACTCTTCGTCGAATGCCTCTTCTTTTAAAATACTTCTAACCCCTAAACAGTACTGTTGTACTGAACGAAACTACATAATTTCTTTGAAGGTGATTTCAACTTTTTTTGTAAAATATTCTTAATATGACATTGCGAAAACAGTTTTTTGGATTTAAATTTTTCATTTTATTCTTAATGATAAGAGTGTTTGAAGCTGTTTATAACACTAAGAATTAGTCTATGCGAATAGAATTCAGCCTAATGATTTTGTAATAATAGCCAATCAGGTCTTCATAAGATTAAATGCATGACGGGTAGATAACTCACATCTTTATGTTTACAAAATGCTGTCATTTTATGCAGTATAAATCAGGAGTTGATACTACCCCATATGTACTGCATAAATAAGATTCTTATGTCCCTGTTTGTCTAGGAATCAGTTTACAGGGAATATCAGTGAAAGTCAATATTACTAGCGCCAGTGAATCCACATCTCTTTTGTACTAACCTTCATTTGATTATGCTTTCCCCTCTCACAACCTTTTTTTTGTTTATATTAATATCATTTTAACTCGGTTTAATTTTTGTGTATCGTTATAGAATAAATATCACCTCTTCAGATGACACATTTATATACAAAGTTCTATGCTGCTTTTCCTATATTCTTCAATCATTGTGCTATAGTGGCACAAATTGATGTCATCTATCCATTGAATTATATATTATGGATTCACCAGCAGTAGATTATTGCTTGTGCAGACCATTTACACTTGACTTGTGTTATTATCAACAATATACGTAAATGCTATTAATCCTGAAAGAAAACCTGTTTTTTTCCTTACAAAACCCGATAGATAAATAAAGTGTACGGAAATCTCAAGTCATATCAGGATGAGAACAATTGTTGTACTAAATGACCTAAAAGATTTTTATCTTGACTAGGTCTGCATTCTATCTCATCGACTAAGTGCTGTGATACTTGGATGTGAGACAGGTAGGTGATCATTCTCAGTCATATAGCAGCCTTTTCTACTTTAAATCCAATATGAATGAGTTACAGAAGTAACTGACTGTTTATAAAGAGCAAGGCGGCCTGTTTAAAATCTGGGCTACCGAAATGCTTCATCATTATATTGCATTAGACTTCTCTTGTTCAGTTTGTTTCAGTCTATTAAAATATGACCTCTAATGGTATTATCTACTCTCGCAAGCATTTAAAATGTCTACAACCTATTGATTCTCAAGTTCCTACTAAATCTGATAAGAAGCAAAATCCTAGGTAGCAGGATATCCCAACAAATGAGGTAACTCCTCCTATGAGCAACACTTTTTGTTTGAGAGAGAGGCTGCCTAGAATTAAGTTTATGGAGTGGGAACTGAATCTGGAACTAACTGATGGAAAGTTAGATGCAAAAGTCCAAGAGACACATCTACAATCTGACTTTTTATGTTTAGTACCAATAAACTATCCAATCGCTAGACACCTAATTGACACGGAACATACAGTGAGAATTAGTCAGACTTTCAAAATAATCAATATACAAAGAAAACCTTGGTTACCTTGGTTCGCAGAAGGAATTGCCATCAAAAGACTTCGAGCCAATCGATACATACGGAAAGAGAGAGTATGACCAATCTCTCACTACCTTGGTAACCTTGGGTGTTTTGTTCGTGTGCTTTTGTGTTTTGTTCTATTACATAACATTCCACTCATTCTTGATTTTGATTTTCACTCACTGACTGAGTTGAACTCACTATTAGGGTCTAAATCAACTAAATTAGATTATTTTTTCTATTTTATAATTTTGCTTTGCTATTCACTCCCTCCCACCCTCATGAACTCTCCACCATAATATGTATAAATTCACTCTGTTGTTCTATCTTGTATTTCGTTTCTAATCCACCCTTGTTTCCAAACGAAATCTGAACTCTTCCACCTTATCTAATTACTGCATAAATAGTTACTCTTTTAACTCTAAATAATTGTCTAATTACATCATCTTTCGAATGATGTAGCCTATACATTCTATCTGTGGCTTGAAGTCATCGTAAAAGGCGTGTTGAGACATCATTTTGTAACATGTAATTGATTTATTTTTGATGTTTGCAGTTGAAGAGAATCAATGCACGAAATAAAACGAGCTGGTATCATCACCGTGCAAATATGTTCGTTCTTTCTCTATTCAAGGCGATTATCATTATAAAAGGTTACCTTACAAGACTATTTGATCATTAAATTATAACTCCTACAAAATCTGCATTTGTTTTCGTTACTAACTTCTGTTCTTTTAGTTTTAAAACTATGAAGCAAGTAATCATCTCTGTATGTTCGAAATAATTTAAATTTTCAGATTATAGACATCCACTTCATCTTGACGCGCTGGATTCATAGTCTGAATATCAATTGCCAGCTCATTGATGGATACTAGATGGATATCTTGAAGCTGTAATGAGAAGTCGTGACCAGCTTGGTGCATCATGTCAAGGTGAATTAAATACTCACTGAAGTTACTGGGAGGGTAACGCCATATTATCTCTTAACCTAAAGTTGGGATCGTGCATGTGCACAGACGAAGAGTCTCAGAAAAATAAGACGAAACAGTTGTCCAGTACCCCTTGGTTTTCAGTAGTCTCTAAAGCTGATGTTGATGAGTGAAGAAACTTAACAACCGTGGTTAACTTTTGTCTGACACAAATTTTTCTCATTTAGTGTACTGAAATAGGTCAGAAGACTTCATTTATTTACTTAAAATACGAAGATAAGATAATCAATTCTTTAAATTTCTCTTTATTTAAAACAAAAGTATTATTGTGTTCTTTGCTTAATTATCTGTCGATTTTTTAAAGGCGGCTAAATGCATACGAACTTTCTCTTCAATTTAATGCAGTTATTTTATTGGTTATTGGAGCCAACCAATGAAATTAGAGTTTCAGACAAAGTATTTATATAGGCGTGACAACCTATATAGAAACAACTTGATTTATTGACGAAATAATAAACAATACTGTCTTCATTTATTTTACTTAACCTGTTTCATCATTTGACAGATTTGAAAAACAAAGAGTTTTAGGTAAAAATAAGACATTCACAATTTAAAAGGATAATATTTATTATTTTATGTCCCCGTATCAATTGTAAGTGGCCTAAAATGACGTGCCTAGCTAAAGACAATATAAAGATATGTCAAAGCTAGCGAATTCAGAATACAAAGGGACTACAAAAGTAAACAAAAGTTCGAAATTATTTGTTGTCTATAAGTGGTTTACAATTGAGGATTGCATAGGTATGTAAAGAAAGAAAAATTAGAGGTATTTGCTAAGTCGTTAGAAAGTTTTAAAAGAATAGGACGAACTTCACTTGAATTGAAGTTCTAACACAATAATCTCAAATTATTCGAAGAACAGCCCAATGTGTTGTATACTGTTCTGTTAAGGTCTAATATAGGCGGTTGTTTTGCTCTTATATACAATTATCAGTATCCTACCTAACTATTCTCGGAGGCTAGATCGATATTCTCCTTCTAAAATGATAATATCATCTGACATAGGGTGAGTTTTAATAGGCAAGTTGAACAAATATCGAAAGAAACCTCCAAGAGAGCAATCGATTATATAGATTCAGTTATAATTAAATAAGTGATGAACTGAGCAATCATTTGTATACCACAGGTTTTAAGAAAATCTAGCGAAAAACTTATCAGATGTAGAAGTATATATTATTTTGATAAGTCAACAGTATTAGTGTCAGTCGTTCGATGATAGAATGCTGTCCAGGCACGATTCCCAATAGAAGTAATCATACTCACACTGCTGATAGGGATTCCAGAAAAGAGGAAAGGTTGGGCGTAGGGCTATCAGCTAGCAACTCTTCCCTCCTCCTTCAGTACAAATAGCACCACCGCTACAGAGGCTTCAAAAATTGAAGCTGCAAGTTCCCCTCGGAACACAAGGAATGAAAACCAGGGAGTATTGGACAGCTGTTTCATCCTAGTTTGGGAATCATCGGCAGTACCCACCCACCACCAGAGTTCGAACCCAGGACCTTCCGGTTACAAGGCAAGCTCGTATACCATTCAGCAACTGGGACCCAATTCAATAGCCCATAAATTCTAACTTCTACCAATTCGTGATTTTAGAGCGACCCTAACCATTGTCGTTGGTGGGACATCCATCCACACACGTGACATCTAATTGGACCTCACTGATCACGACTTCTCACTAGAACTCCAGGAAACTCCATCCTGTAGCAAGTCATTAGCGAGGTTTGCAAGAGTCAGTTATATTTTACGATTGTGACGTTTTACGTTGTCGTGACCAGTGAGGTCCAATTAGATGTCACGTGTGTGGATGGATGTCCCACCAACGACAATGGTTGGGGTCGCTCTAAAGTCACGAATTGGTAGAAGTTAGAATTTATGGGCTATTGAATTGGGTCCCAGTTGCTGAATGGTATACGAGCTTGCCTTGTAACCGGAAGGTCCTGGGTTCGAACTCTGGTGGTGGGTGGGTACTGCCGATGATTCCCATACTAGGATGAAACAGCTATCCAGTACTCCAATGCTGGCTTTCAATGGTTCTCTACTCAAATACTGTCTCAACTCGTAAAACATAACTAACCATTACAAACCAAACTATAGACAAGGAGTCAGGCAAAGTCAACAATACACTTTTACCAATGAACTTAGCACTGATTCTATATTCTATTATAGTAGGTATCACGCATAAAAATACTTTATGGCAAAATTAACCTCTCAGTGAGTTTGCATTACTAATACAAAGTGAAATATAAAGCTACACAGTAACAAAGTCATCTGCACAGTGAGCTGTGCTCTGAATCTTATTTACCCATTCAGTTGAAGAAGTATTACTTTACTGCCATCTGCTTTTGCATAATGAAAATTATCATTATTCCCTTGGGTTCAAAGAGGAATATGGAGCTTCAGTAACAGATCCCCATTTCACTGGATTCTCTGCGTTCCTTTACAGTGGGCTCGACGATTGCCTATAAGCTTTCACCTCCTCCTCACACTGTCTTCTCCAATGTCACCCTCGGTCCCATACTCAGCTTTTCGTCTCCCATTTGGGTTTCACTCGAAAGCCTGTCGTGTGATGCCACTCGATGGTCATATCAACTTTGGCCCCATCTGTCTCCATTCCTTTCTCTATATTTATTGAGCGGCAGGTTTTTAGTTGCTTTTCTAACTACCAAAGTTCTTTTTCTGCTTATTCTTTCTCCCCAGCCATCTGATTTTCAGTATCGAGGCAGAGAAGAAATCCGTCGATAAAAGTCTGCGACGAACTGTAGGAAATAATCCTGGTAACAAGTGCGTCAAGTCTCTGAACCATACAGAAGCACTGGCTTGCCATTAATGTTGAAAATTCCAGTTTTGTTCTTTATACTGAGTACAGTGAATTTCCACATTGATTTTTAGTTAGGGAAGGTCTGTGTCGCTTTGACGTCCTCATCCGTACCACTGCCTGTAGTCGGAACACTGCTGCCTAGGTAGGTGAAAACAATGGCTTCCCTTAGATTGCTTCCACTGATAGTGATTGTTCCTTGTTGTTGTTGGTTGAGTATCTTCATCACCTCCATCTTCTGTATGTTCACTTGAACTGCTGTCTTCACCGCCTTGTCTGAATACTTCTCTGTTTTCGCTTGTAGGTTTTCAAGTTTTTGTGATATCAGAAATTTTTCATCTGGAGTAAATTACTGAGTTGCCAGCTAAAATTTTGGAGAGTCTATCACCATTCCATCTGCTTTCGCAGATTCCTAACACTTCTATACCATATCTTCTCATCTCTTTGGCGATGTGAGTAGCTTTCTCAGCTTCGAACATCATGCAGACATTCCATATCTCCCTGATTATTTTTGTTTTCATCGAAAGAAGTCACATCAACTGACTATCTTCACGAAGTATATGTGTAAAACTTGGGCAGTCTGATAGTAAGCAATTCCATATTAGTTTGTTTATTAGATGTATCACACAGGGAAACAGTATTATTCACTGGATGACGTGTCTAACAAAATTTATTGCGGTTCACTATCATATCAATTATAATCACACGACTTTGAAACTTGAGTTTTATAGTTTTCTTTCTATGTATGGTGTTGTTAAAGTTCGTAAGTCAGGATACACTATTAGGCTTATAGCTGATTTGAGAAATTCACCTACTTATGAATTATCTAAATATTTAGCCATGGTATTAAATCCCCTAAAAATCACTCGAAATCTAGACTAACTAATTCTTATGAACTAAAATACAGAAATGAACTCATTTCTGACCAAGAACTCGAACTTGGGACAAAAGTGCCACTTGAGGACATAATACTGAGAGTGCAGCTATGCCTGGCTTCCACAGTATTTAAATTCCAATGGAAAATATACAAACAAACTGAGGGAGTTGTCATGGGATCGCTAATATCCCCGGTTGTAGCAGATATATTCATGGATAGGTGGGAAAACATGGCGATTGAAACGTTCACCCCCACCCCAAAAGTATGACGGAGGTATGTAGATGACACATTCACTGTACTTAGAACACAGGATATAGATAGATTTTTCGAACACATTAACTCAAAGGTGGAAGCAATTCAATTCACTTATGAACTGGAAAGTCAGGAAGAGGAACTTCCAATGTTAGATTGCAGAGTAAAAAGGAAAGAAGATGAGAAGTTGAACACTAGTGTTTACAGGAAACCCACATATTCAAACAGATATTTGGACTTCCGATCATCCCATTCTATGTCAGTAAAAATAGGATTGGTGAAATGCTTAAGTGACAGAGCACAAAAACTAAGTAGTACCAAGGAAAATCTAAGACAGGAAGTGATACACATAAAAGAAGCCTTGAAACTTAATAATTACCCTGATAAATTAGTCAGGAAATATGTAGGGAAATGTAAAAATAAAATAAATAATAATAGTAGTGATAGTGATAATAATAATAATGTTAATGACGACATGCATGTCAAATATGTGCAAGACAACACCAACAATAAGGAATCTAAATCATCAGTAGTAATTCCATACAAGGAAGGAACCTCGGAAACCTTACGCAGAATTCTTAACAAGGCAGGAATAAAAGTGGCTGGCATTCAAACCACCCTCAAACTCAATTAGAAACAAGCTTTGTCGGTTAAAGGATCAATCCTGTGGAGCCCTTAAAACAAAACAATTTAGTTTATCTAATACCCTGCCTGCGATGATTGTCAGGTCAAATACATAGGTCAAACTAGTAGAACAGGGGCAGTCAGACTAGCCGAACAGAAAAACCTAGCAAAATCTAGATTGGTTGACCCGAATAAGATAAGAAATCTAGAGAATAGTTCAGCTATAGCATGCAATTACACACAACCATACAATAGGATGGAATAGGATGACAGTTTTAAAATCTAATGTCACAGGGTGGAGGGAGAGATTGATAACAGAAGCTTTGTTTATCGAATCAACTGCAAATACATGTAATAGGAATGATTCAACACCTGTCCCAGATATCTGGAAAATTCTACTACCCCTACGACGACAAATAGGAGAGGACAAAGAAAACTATAAAAGTCAAGTTTCGAAGTCGTGTGATTATAATTGATGAAATGATTATGAACCGCAATAAATTTTGTTCGAAACGTCATCCAGTAAATAATACTGTTTCATGGACTGGGTGTGATACATCTAATAAACAAACTAATATGTCTTCACGAAAGCTTTCTCCAGCCTGCATCAGTCGATTTCTCTGATTCCAGCGAAGAATAATTTTATGTGTTATAATTTTGCTGTGCGTTGGAGTTTTTTTAGCGATTGGATTGATTTTTCGAGATAAGGTTGCCAGACAAACTCCTAATCTTCCCTCTTTTTTCTGGGCTTAGGAGTAACTAGTAAATTTTTGTGATATCTACTATTATAACTGATTTAAAAGACCTACAATGATCACAATGATATATGTAGATGTTTTTTGTTCAGCTGTCATGAAAATGATATTAAATTCTAATGAATAAAGTTTCCACGTTAGATTGATAATGCTTAAAACCTTTAAGACATTTCGGTTATTGGATTTCAAACATACACCTAAGCCATATAGTGAACAAAAGGACACTGAACGTTATTTTCCATAACGTTTTCCTAATCAGAAACCGAAATCTATAGGAGTAACCAATATTAATAGATTCCGAAAACTATAATTCTATAATTCAGTATGAAAACGATAGATGTTTAATATAACTACTGAATGCTAGTTGACAGAATGAACA
Organism: Trichobilharzia szidati; assembly: GCA_944472155.2. NCBI lineage: Eukaryota > Metazoa > Platyhelminthes > Trematoda > Strigeidida > Schistosomatidae > Trichobilharzia > Trichobilharzia szidati. The sequence goes on from OX235271.1 coordinate 134,929,666, forward strand.
CATGCTGTTTACTACTGAAGTATTTAAGGCCTTTCACATTTGAAGGGTGAAAGTTTGCCTTATTTTGAGTAATTATTCCACTGTGTATTGACTCATTAAATGTCAGCTTAACTTCCAAATGAACCTCATCTGCATCTTCTCTAGACCAACCAATGTTTGTCGACAAGACAATAAGATGTAGTCTATCTGAAATGTGTAATGTATTTGCACAACATATTTCCGACATTCTCATCACACACACCAGTACTTGTCGTACACAGTTTTTATAGAAGGCAAGAAGGCATGAATCATTACAATACAGGTCGGATTGTGTACAGGTCAAGGCCACAAATAATGGATAGTGAGATAACGCGAAGGTGTAGGTAAAAAAGAAAAAACAAAGTAAAGAAGAGGTTGTAAATGTTATGAAGCAAATTGATCCTTGTTTCTAAATTGGATTACCAAGGCAGGTTTAAAGTAGTGACGAATAACTAATGGACGCATAAGACAGACAGGTATAAGTCTTTTTATGGCCAAGGCTTCAACGAATTTAAGTATGTTACTCAGCCTTGTTTTATATATGGGTGTAAAGGCATTATTGAAATCAATCTTATGACTCGTTTCTATAATGTACTTCACAATAGATTATGTCAGACATCTATTTCCGGGATCAAGTGTATCCGACGATTTTATTTGTTGTTGCGGCCACTATGAAATATGTTCTATAGCCCTAACCTGCAGAGACTGATGGGTCCTCCCTATGTACGTGTGCCCGCACATATATGTAAATTGATAAACACAATGGGATGTGACACTATCGTGCGGATACTATGAGGGTTTACAGAACAGCACAGTTCTCGTTTTCTCGGTGAAGATGAGTTTAGCTGCATGGGATTTTTTCTTTCTTACCCACACCTTTGCGTCATCCCCCTACTCATTATTTATGACCTTGATCTGTACACGATCTGACCTGTATTGTAATGATTCATGCCTTCTTGCCTTCTATAAAACTGTGTATGACAAGTATTGGTGTGTGTGATGAGAATGTCGGAAATGTGTTGCGTAAATACATTACCCGTTTCATATAGACTACATCTTATAGTGTTACCGAAATTCAAAAAGGGAACTAACTGCTTTAAACCAATGCTTTTACCACTAAAAATTATAATTCTAGAATGGTTTTATCAGAGGAATGTACTTTTTTAATCTTCTGATTGTCCTAATATGACGTTATTCCTTGGATTGTTAATTATCGTCATTAAGATAATAATCGAATTTATTCCTCCCCATACGACCAATAGTAGATTTTGGAAATACACTTACTTATGAATTATTAAAACACTTAGCTCTAATATTATGCCCCATTAGAAATCGTTCAATCTCTAGCCTAGCCAATTAATTCATATGAGATGAAAAGTAAACTAAATGATATTCAACTAGAGAATGATGAAAAAATAGTTAGTTTTGATATAACTAGTCTTTATAATTATATACCAATCAATATGGCCTTAGAAGCAGTTAAAAAATAATTTAATAGACAGAAGACAATTAGTTCAGCGAAGAGTCTCTTTTCAGCGAATTCATTTTCATAACTGTACAATCGCAAATATATATGGTTGTTTTGTATGTATGTGTACATTAAATTTGTCAAACGAAAATACAATTAGTAAGTTCAGATGAATTGGATGTTGATATAAGAGAGTAGTAACAAAAGTGATGAGTTGTCACAAACGATTGTTAAAGAAGAGTTATGAGATAACATGAATAGTTTGATGAAAGAGTTGTACTCAAGGTGTTCATGGAAACAAAATATACGGAATTACACAAGGGTTTTAAGTAGAAAAATAAGCATACAAACAAAAGTTAAGTCCAATCAAACAAACAAACAAAGAAAAGTTGAGTTAAATCAACACAGTTGTTACCATGGGTGGTTGAATAATTTTCTTTTGTATGCACACTTCTGGTTCCTCTAGCTTAATGGCTAGGGCTTCTGCGATGCAAAGAAGACGGAAACGTATTGTCTTTGGAAGGTTGTTCTTCACTTTGTAGATTACTTTGAAGGAGGCGTTTTTTGAAACGGAATGACCAGTGTTGACGAGGTGTTCGATTATTGCACTCCTTATGCAGCCATTACTTCCTTTCTGCATCCATGCTGGATAGTGTTCTTTGACCCTTTTTGACAGGATGCGCGTTGAACGACCGATGTACCTGGCTCCCCAGCAATAGGTGAACTGATATATACACCTAGAAGTGGTCAGGTGCGGGATCTTGTCTTTTGGGCTTCTGCAGATCAGCGGAACGTAACTCTTCTTTAACAATCGTTTGTGACAACTCATCACTTTTGTTACTACTCTCTTATATCAACATCCAATTCATCTGAACTTACTAATTGTATTTTCGTTTGACAAATTTAATGTACACATACATACAAAACAACCATATATATTTGCGATTGTACAGTTATGAAAATGAATTCGCTGAAAAGAGACTCTTCGCTGAACTACTTGTCTTCTGTCTTTTAATGTCCGGATGGGAATTTTTCATGAATTAAAAAAGAACTGACTGCGGATCCTGAACTTACTCATAGGACGAAGCTGCCTATTGAGGAAATTATTTTAGGAATTCAGTTATGCCTCACATCTACTATCTATAAATTCCAAGGCTAAATATATAGACAAGTAGAAGGTATAGCAATGGAATCACCATTATCCCCAGTTGTAACAGATATCTTTATGGACAGCTGGGAAAATAGTGCTGTTAATACATTTAATCCTACTCCGAAAATATGTTGGAGATATGTGGATAACACTTTCACATTGTTAAAAATAGGGAATATCTCTAGCTTCTTGACACATATATACTGACAAGTAGAGCGAGTAAAATTCACATTTGAATCGGAAAATGAACAAGGAGAATTGCCTATGAAGTTAGAATGGAAAATAAAACGAGCAGAAGAAGGTAAAATGCCCACTAGCGCTTATAAAAAGCCAACACATTCTAATAGATATTTAGATTTTAATTCATCTCATCCGTTCGTTGTCTGTAAAGGCTGGCTTAGTTAAGTGTCTAACAAACCGAGCAGTAACACTAAGTAGTACAACAAAAGACCTAAATGATGAAATGAAACAGATAGAAGAAGCGTTGGTGTTAAATAACTAACTATCCTATAAAATTCATTAGGAATATCAAAAAACGTCCAAAGCAAAATAAAAATAATGGGGAAACTAATAATGACAACATAAATAAGTAAGAATATGAGACATCTACAGATTTACCACATAAGGAGGGCACATCTGAGACTCTACGTAGGATTCTCAATAAAGCAGGAATAAGGGTGGTATTTAGACCTACAAACTCACTCAGGGACAAACTTTGAAGGTTAAAACAGCCTGTCGGTTGACCCAATTAGACAAAATAATATAATCTACAAAATACCTTGCAATGACTGTGAATGAAGTCAACTACATAGATCAAACTAGTAGATTGAGTGTAGTGGGATTATCAGAACATAAGAACTTAGCTAAGGTTAGAATGATTAACCCCACGAAGATAAGTAATTTTAAGAAAGCTCAACAATTGCACTGCATGCATTAACACACAACCACACAATGGGGTGTGTGGGATAGAGTCAAAGTTCTAAAAAGTAATATAGGTAGGTGGAGATAGAGAGAGATTGATTACTGAATCCCGGTTCATCGAGTCTACACCCAACACGTGCAATATGAATGACTCATCACTCATACCGGAAATATGGAAAATACTACTACCAATTAAGTCAAGAGATGGAAAATAATAGAATTATACCAACAAAGTTGGAAAGTTGTGTGAATACCTTGATATGATTACGAGCAGCAATGAATTGTGCTCGAAACGTGGTCATCAGTAAATATTACTGTATAACATTGTGAGACTTCATCAAAATAAATTTTACCCATAATGGAATTATACTCTACCACAGTGAACAAGTTTTACTCTTTTATCAACGAATTTATTCCTTTAAAAAAATGTTTTCTAAGCGTAGTTAAATTAATTCACATTAACAGTTTATATGCTGAATATGTTAATCTAGTTATCAATTTTGCCCATTTTAATTTAATATTTACGCTTAATTATCTGCATATTTGTTCACTAATGCCTATCTTCCTATATTCATTATCCTATTAAGCAATGTGAACTAAGTCCCTGAACCATTAAGCATATACTCTGATAACTGACCTAGTACAACCAAGTGTAGGTGAAGACAAATCGTTTTCTCTAAGTCTTCACATATGCCTCTGTGTTTATTATCCTTGTCACGTGACTTCTACTCACCACTTCCATAAATTGAGGGCTGTTCCCCTACATAAATGAATAACATAATAAAAGTGCATTAAACTTCTCATTACATTAGTAAAAACTTGGAAGGCTTGATAAAGGGAGGTAGAAAAGTCTGGCATAAAACCAATAGTGAGCATGAGTAAGAGGAATGTAAAGTACTGCAGAATGTTCAACTAACCTTTTCTGGCCACTTACAACCATGGAATTTAGAATTTCTAATACTCAATGGACTTCAAAGAGATATTTTAAAACGAAATTATCATTCTGTATACGTACTGAACAGTTTTAATCGTCATCCTCTCAAATACAACATCATAATCGATTATTTATTGATTTTAATTATAAGAAACTGGATTTTGTAAAGTTATTTATCTACCTTCACAAATCTGAACAGAACTAGAAGTAAAGAGTTTCTACAGTACGACGAACGCTTTACAAGTAAGTGGATGAGGTGGCGATGGGCTATCCATTCGGTCGCATTCTGGCTGATTTCTTTCTAAGTAAGCTAGAAAATGGACCTCTGAACAACCTTATCAGTAAGCTCTCATTTTATTGCCGACATATGGATGATACCTTCATTCTTTGTGATAATGGTTCTGATAGGAGTAAAATAATTACTGAATTCAATGAAGTACATTCAGCTATGAAATTCACATTCGAAGAGGAATCCCAAGACAGGATTGCCTTCCTGGATGTCCTACTTACACGGAAACCAGATGGTAGCATAAACAAATTTGCATAGACAAGTACATGGATACAACAATATATGCACTTTCACAGGTTCGTTCCTCTCAAGTACAAAAGAAATTTAGTAGAGACCCTGAGAGCTATATGCTCAGAAGAAGTAATTGATGATGAATTAGGCATTCTGTATGATACTTTGACCGAAAATAGCTATCCCGACAAATTTATCAAGAAACACATGACAAAGAAAGCGGAAAAGGACTACTCACTCTCTGTAAACAAGAAGCCACTTTATATACGACTACAATTCGAGGGCGATATACCAAGCGAGGTAATTACGAAGAAATTAAGAAAATCATTTCAAAGAACTTTTAATGCTGGCGAACTACACGTATCATTCTCTACACGACCGATGGTGCTACCTCGACTGAAAGATGAAGTACCTAGACTAGCCACTTCAAATTGTATCTACCAATTCAACTGCGCTTGTGGAAAGAGCTATATCGGCCGTTGCTATAGGAACTTGATTCTTCGTGCTGGAGAACACCTCCCACTATGGCTAAGTAAAGGTGTAGTGAAAACCATTAACAGTTCGATATTAGACCATCTAGTGCAAACCGGTCACAAAGCCAGTGTGGAAGAATCCTCCTCTATCATCTACCGGGTGCCTAATAAATTGCAAAAATCATCGAAGCACCACATGCTCCAAACAGCACAGGCTATTGCAATTCGTCTCAAACAACCAGTGCTCTGTGTGCAGAAGAAGCAAGTTCAGACCCTATTACTGCCCTGCTCGGCCTTCAGTAGAGACTATAAATTCATGAATTTGTAATATTATCTTTCCTAATTTTTCTGACATTCAGCCTATTTTATGTAGATGTTATTGAGCTGTAATCTATTGATTCGATGTTATTTAAACAACATTAATTTTGTTCATAACACTAATTCATTCATTCACTATAATGTATATATAACTGTAGAGCCTGATGAAGAAGGGGTTATCGAAAAGAGTATTCTTTGTTCAGTATCCATTCTTTTGAAAATTTTTATGGGCATTTTTAATCAGTTGAACTGGTTATATTTTACTGGTTTCACTCTCCAGTAGTATATAAACATATTCAAAAAATAAGGCTATTTATAGAAAACAAAAACAGAATTAATGTTAGACAGAATACCCACGAATGACATACTAGTGAGACTGCTGTGAACAGACTGGAACTCAGACTATTGAGAAACAGTCTATTAGAAAAGCAGCTTAAACAGACTTTATGGCAATTTAGAGTAATAGAGAATTTTCAAGTATTGGTTTGGTAGGGATTTTGTTTGAGAGAGAATTATTTAGAAAATAATGCATCACGCAACATGATTAAAAATATCACTTAGTGTTCGAGGAAATAGATTATTTTTAAAAATAACTAATTTTAGTTACAGTCATTGAACTGTGAAGACGAAAAAGAAGAATGATGAAAAAAATAATTAAAAAGGTTGTTATTAACAGATAGTATCAGTATAGCTAGGAATGAGGAGCTTTTCCATTAGTCTCCTATATTTGCTTAGTTACATAAAACTCTCATTTATCTGGTGTTTATGGCCAGGAAGTTGTGGAATTTATTGTAATTTGTTCACCTTCGAACACTGAGTTTGTGGATATAATCTTGTTGACTATTAATACCTATAAGTAACTGTTAGGCATTTTGTGACTGTTTAACACTAACTAATATCTAGAATTATATATATATATATATTGTTGGATTTACATGCCCAAGTTGACCGAAGTCAGTGAGTCTCTGGTTTTGATATCATTTTCGTTAATTGTATTTGACAGTGATCCTACTGCCACGGTTTGATTGTTGTCGTTGTTGTCGATGCCTTTCCTGTTGTGTATCTTTTTTACCTTTTGCTATTTTTGTTCTGACTGCTTTATTCTTTGTTCTCCTGATTCTAAAAGGAGTAACCCAAAAAGTCGCTCTTCTGTAAACTATGTATTCATATAACAACCACCTTCTCAGGTGTGAGGCTAGTAATCCACAACGGGAAACTCACGGAATCCTTCGAAGTGAAGACGAGAGTAAGACCAGGCTGGGTACCTACGATCTCCAATGATTTTCCTGGTTGTGGTAGACTGAATAATGCGACAGACAGTTAGTGGGTAACGAGGAGACAGACATAAAATGGACCCATAATAAATACTTGCAGGATCTGGATTTCGCTGATGACATATGTCTGATTTCCCACAAACAAACTGGAAGATATGCAAGTGAAAAGCAACAAGTTGGCAGAAGAAGCATCCATAGAAGATAGGACTTCAGATGAACATAGAGAAAACAGAGGTGATGAAGATTCCTGGCCAACAACAACAGCCACAGAAACAACAAAAGAAAACAGTCAGCATAAATGGGAGAAATTTAAAGAAGCAACATCCTTTGCCTACCTATCTACCTACCTGCCTACCTAACTGGGAAGCATCGTTTCAAATATAAGCGGACGGAACTGATGTGGATATCAAAACGAGGATCGGGAAAGCAAGGCGAGCTTTCATTACACTCAAGTCTGTGTGGAGATCAACAGCACTACTCAGCATGAAAAATGAGGTCCGGATTTTCAACTCAAATTTGAAGTCAGTGCTACTCACTATATAGGTCAGAGATTTGGCGCCTCGTCACGAAGGGCACTTCGAATAAACTACAGACCTTCATCAACAGCTGTACTGGCTCAATACTACTCAAGATCAGATGGCTGGCCAGAAAAAATCAGCAACAGGGATGGATCTCTGGCGATGAGCGAACCTACCCGGCAGAAACCAAATGTGCAAGGAATATGTAGGAGGAAATGGAGGTGGATTGGCCATGATTTGAGAAAACTGACCATCAAATGACATCACACGACAGGTCATCGGTCGAGTGGAACGTGAATGGGAAGTGGCGAGTTGTTCATCAGTTGGAGAATGACATGGAGGAGATCATGTGAAGAGGAGATGAAAGCATATGGGCAAACGTGTAGCCAGGTGAAGACGTTGGTGGAGAACTGAACGCAGTGGAGACGGGCAACTGGAGCCCTACATTCCTGTAGGAACTAAGAGAAACAATAATAATAATCAGTATAGCTAAGGAGTGACCATCATCCACTTATAAACAGAATGGTAACTTCTTTCTTCCTTTCGGTAAGTCATCTTCCAGTTGAATATGTGACAATATCTTGTCTCTTAATATGCAAGTTTCAAGGTAATACGTTTGCTACTGCATCTGTTTTAACAAGCATCTTAAGTTGCAGTTACAGTTTGACAAAACACTACACGAGTAAATGATGATTTCAATACGCGATATTAAATTTATGACACACATGGCCCGAGGTTCGATCCCCAGCAGATACACTCTTCAACCTTGTTAAGCCGGCAGTATTTAAGATAAAGAGGGAAGGCCAGGAGTGAGTCTAGCTACCCCACCACTCTCAATGAAACTGTAATGCTCAAAGCTTGAGGCCCTATGTTCTGATCGGAACACAAAAGAATAAAAAATAATAATAATAGAAGCTGATGAGGATAAAATACGTCATAATTTTTGCCTGGTAACTTATAGATAAACTGTAAATTAAACCATGCTGTCTCTCTCAGCTCATAACGTATGCATAACTTATTAATAATAATAATTTGCTTTATTCCAGAAACAGTACTTGTGGTACAGTGTGGAATTTTCAGCACATATCTACAATATTTGCATCTAATTTTATCAAACATTTAAAAAGGAGTATTTCAAAAAATAAATATAAAGACAACAACAACAAAAAAAACACGAAAATAATTTTTCTTTTAAAATGCTAAAGAATACCAAGTAGAAAGGAAAATGAACACCACATAATAATAACTCAGTATTGGGTAGTGGAAGCTATGATATGATTATGCATGGTGACGGTAAAGCTATAGTCATACAAGAAGTTATGAAATGATATTAAAGAATGTTTATCGCCAAGATGATCAGTTAATTTGATTGAACAACACTAAACAAACATAAAATAACATTTCAGGGTTGTTTTTTTTTTTTATTGTCAGGTCTAATGCGGTGTTTGTAGTGGTAGTGTGAGTAATCCTGAATAATACAAAATTTTAAGATGGTGATAATGGCTTTCACAACCAAGATTGTCAGTTAATATTGCCGAACAAAAACAACAACAACCACAAAAACTAATAATTACATGATGGTTAATGACAGGACAATTTTGTAATACTCATAGTGCTAATATAGTCGGAACCAGTAGATACACAAAAGAAGGAATGGAGAAAAGTACAAAAAAGTGAGCAATGTTAATAATTTAGGTAGCTAAGTGTGTTTAAGAAGGAGTTCGCTACAGAAAACAAAATAAGAGAGAAATAAAAGAGCCTAAAATTATGTTATTAACAACAAAGCAAGTCATAGGTTTCGCGCTTGACATTGTCTCTTTCACTTAGAACACGGGCCAAATATGGTATCGTTGAGTTCCTCTCCTTAGTGGTACGAGCATAAATTATTTTATACTGATTTCTGGTACCAATTGATGAGATGCAAGGCGAGAGTTGGGAATAGAGGGGGTGTTGGGGGTTGGAGAGTATGGTTTTAGACCATTTTTCGCATGTATTCAGATGCCTTTCAACTAATGTAGTGACGAGCTGGCTGAGTTTTACACCACTAGTCCTACTAACTACCTTCAACATCCTTCTCAGGATGGTATAGTCCTTTTTCAGTAGCCCATGGAAATTAATAGGTTTAACACAATACATCTGATATACTAATGAGTAGTATGACATTGTGATATTAAAAGTAGTGAAGACCATAACACACACACAAACCGGGCGTTCCGATGTGGCTGACACCATAACTATAAAAGATGTGATTTTATTCAATAGATCGAATAGAAGTAGTCGTTAATATACATTCAATAACCTTAATATTAAGTGATTAGTATTTCAATATCACTTACTTCTTACCATGTAAAGAAGTAAACACCATTTGCACAAATTTAATATACAGTATTTAAGGTAGATACAGTTATACATCAAGGTAATATAGAGAAGACTCTGTAAACTTAGTATTCATCACCACTGCATACTTGATCAAAATCGGAACCGTCATCCACACCTTACAGAGAACACACTGCCATTCAGTAGTGAAATCAAGTGCTGACCACTGTCTGACTGCAATATAATGACAACTCATTCAGAAAGCTTAAAACATTCCTGAACTAGAATTCAGATGGATTTCAATACTTTCTGAATATTTCAGTAGCATACTATTTGATTGATGAAACACTTCTCATCCAAACATTATTAGAAAAAATGATATGCAGTTCAGTGAACAGTCTCTTAGGAGAATTCATTTTATTAAGCTGCACAATCCCATTTCTATACAACTTTTCCTTGTGAAAATGAATAGTAAGTTATCCGGAGAATACTTACCAATACTAATCAATACATATCAGAAGTTGAATAAGGATAATAGAATTACTTAGTGAGATAAAGTATTTGGTAAATGAGTTGTAACCTGCGTGCACGTGAAACAAAGGAAATCTCATGTTACCTAAAAGTTCGAGTGGGTGAGATGAGTCAGAAAGCGTCAGAGAAACAAATTAAGTAAAGCGGTCAGGTTGAAAACAAAGTAGGGTCTATACCATGATAGGAGAAGTGGATGGAAGACTTTGTTTTGAATACACAGCTCCGGTTTCTCCATCTGGATAGCTAGAGTTTCAGCAGTGCAAAGAAGGCGAAAGCCGATCGTCCTACGAGGGTTACTTTTCACTTTGTAGATCACCTTGAAGGAGGAGTTTGTTGAGATAGAGTGACCAATGTCTACACGGTGTTCAACTGTTACACTTCTTTTGGAGCTTCTGCTGTTTTTCTGCAGCCATGCGCGATATTGTTCTCGAACCCTTTTAGAGATGATACGTGTTAAGTGACCAATATATCTGGCTCCATAAGAACAGGTGGATTGATATCCACACGCAAAATTGGTCGGATGTGAGATATTGTCCTTTGAGCTTCTGTTGACCATTAGGCGACTGATGGACACTATTCTCAGCTCTGCTGCGGGGAAAATTCTCCTTGAAGAAGCCCTAAATTCCGTTCTTAAGGACATCACTGAGCAGGTCACCTTCGGAGTCGAAGTTTATGTGATATCTTTAGCATCGATGACATCTCTTTTCCTTGAATTTTTGGCTTGATGTTCTTCTGAATAAATTCTCGTGAATTCTCGTTTTGCATGGAGATTTCTTTCAAAAAGTGTAATTCCTCTTCCAGAGCATCATGTTTGCATATGCGTCAGACGCGAGTAGCACGCGATACAATGAGGTTTCATTTAGAAACTTGTCAGTTAGTTGTTCCATATGTCTTTCCTATGGATGGACCTTGTTACAGTTACTCGTTCGACGTGTATCATCTCAAAAAGGGTTCAAGAACAATATCGCGCATGGCTGCAGAAAAACAGCAGAAGCTCCAAAAGAAGTGTAACAGTTGAACACCGTGTAGACATTGGTCACTCTATCTCAACAAACTCCTCCTTCAAGGTGATCTACAAGGTGAAAAGTAACCCTGGTAAGACGATCGGCCTTCGCCTCCTTTGTACTGTTGAAGCTCTAGCTATCCAGATGAAGAAACTGGAGCTGTACATACAAAACAAAATCTTCCATACACTTCCATTATCATGATATAGACCCTATTTTATTTTCAACCTGACCGCTTTACTTAATTTATTTCTCTGTTGCTTTCTGACTCATCTCGTCCCCTCGAACTCTTAGGTAACATGAGATTTCCTTTGTTTCATGTGTACGCAGGTTACAGCTCATTTACTAAGTACGTTCATCTCACTAAGTAATTCTATTATCCTTATTCAACTTCTGATATGTATTGATTAGTATTGGTAAGTATTCTCCGGATAACTTACTATCCATTTTCACAAGGAAAAGTTGTATAGAAATGGGATTGTGCAGCTTTATAAAATGAATTCTCCGAAGAGTGTTCGCTGAATTACATATCATTCGAACAAATACCTCTGTTATGAATTTGAATAAAGTAAGAACAACAGGTTTTGCAGAATGATATGGTACCAACGTTTATTGCGTTGGCTTCTCATCAGATGCTTACCGCCTAAAGAAATTATCAAGATTATGTACAGAAAAGTTTTAACATGCTTGCAAACTTCACATGATTTCAGTTGACAGGAGGTTTCAAACTTAATGAACACTGTTCAGAAAATTAAATTTATATAGTTTCTACACAGTGAGTTCAAGTTTAAACAAAGTAAATGTTTGCATACAATGGTAAAGGAGCTATCTAATGAAGACGAGAAGTGCGTAAGGTGATGAGTAACTGATAAATTGAGTAACAAGGTGGTAACTTCAACTGAAATCATAGAAACAAGAGACAAGCAAAATTACACTATATCAAAGGGGGAGGTGAGGTTAAAGCCAAGGATTACGTAAACAACCGAAAGAGAGAATAATGATATCCAGTTACCAGGCAGGGCGAAGAAATACCGATAACTGCTTCTTTCGGAACACAAAATTCGGTTTTCAGGCGTCTGATGGCGATTGCTTCAGCAAACTTGAGGAGAATTGAGCTTTATTATCTGTTGATAATTTTAAGGGATTTTGTGATTTCCATGTGATGTTCCATATCAAGGAGGTGCCGGGTAATGTTTTTTGCTGTTTTTCTGAGAAAAAAAAACGAGTAATGTCTATTTCACACATATCTGTAACAAATCAACCATCACATAATATACGAAGTTCGCTTTATAATTAGAATGTCTAGAATATTTTATGAATTACAATATTACATATAAAGAAAAGTAAAACAAACTAAAAAATATTGAAATTAGAAAAAAAGTAGAGTTGATTATGATAACAAGAATGAAGATAAAACAATTTTTACTGATAATAACATGCACGAATAAAATTATATGTTCTTTATTTACACGGTAAGATGACTTCTCTTCTAATGAGCATATTTAATAATCATATTCACTTCGCTCACCTTACAGACTGGGATAGAAATCCAACCCTTTTTCAGTCATATGATTTGTCTGTTATCTTTATCATTAGAATTATTTATTATGATAAGAATACGTTGATATATATACTACTTAAAAATCTCAAAAGAACTTTGTTGATTATTTTTAGTAAGTTAAAGAAACAGTGTCATTAATAAGTCTGATGTCTTCGATGGCTATATGATGATGTCACATGCCAAGTAATTCACAACGGAAGACTGATTGAAACCTTCGAAGTGAAGAAAGGAGTAAGACAAAACTGTAACAGACTGAATCATTCGACAGGTCGCAGGAACCTAGAAGACGAGAGTACATTATATTAAATTCATAAATGACTTCAGCCTAACGTCACAAAATCTCTAAGATTTACAAGAGAAAACCAAGAAATTGGCAGAAGAAGCAGCCAAGACAGGATTCCAGAGGAATGTCCACTAAGTTATCTAGAGAATGAGTAGTAGGACTCAGTAGGACTGTGAGTAGATGGCACAGCGGTTAAAGCGCTTGTCGGCCATGCATATGGTCTGGGGTTTGATCCCTAGCCGACGCACACCTGATATCAACGGTTCGCCTGCTAAATTGGCGATACTAATATCAAATGCTGAAAATTCCACAAATGTACCAAAACACGGTTCGGAATCAAGTTATAATTAAAATAAAATGAATAAAATAGAGAAGATATTCAACTGTCAACAAAAATAAACACCAAACACCATCAGTGGGCTAAATCTAAAGAAAGTCATCTCCTTCACCTACCTGAGCTGAACAGGTAATATTTCAGCTCTGGGTCGCAGCACGGATAAGGATATCAAAGGCAACTAGGATCAAGAAAGCAGTGTGATTATCTACAATAACAGCCAAATTTTAAACACCAGTGCCAAGTCATCATTTCTGTGTGCTTCAGAAATTTGTTGCATGCCTGGTTGAAGTTCCCATCAACAACTGTCTTCATTGCTATGATACTGAAGTTCAGGTGTCCGGTTGAAAAGAATAAACAGCAGGGAAATCTAGCAGTGCAGTCGGACAGAAAAGAACGTACAGCCGAACAAACATGGAGAAGGAAATGCAGATGGACTGTATATATTTCTGAGGAGACCTTCAAATGACAGTACACATCGACCCTTCGAGTGAAAATTAAATGGAAAGTGATGAGTTGAGCATCCGACTGTAACAACACAATAATAATTTCGGGATAAACCAAGTACTTCCCGAATTATCGAAATGAGCACAGTAACTAAAATTGAGTTAGAGTAAAATGAAATCCGGATTATTATCGATACATTTAAAGGTAATTTATTGATTTTTAAATAACTCAATGTTTTATTTTGATGAATCATTGTTGACAGTTTAAAATATTCAAACGAAAATGATGAATACTCTCACTAATGATGTATGGTATTTTAATTTAATAACTAACAATTAAATTAGTTTAATTACTGTTTTTTTAATGAACTGATTGTCTGATGAATAGCTAGCTGTTGCTGCTGTCTCATGGAACATATTTAATGATTTAAATGTTGACCTGTTAACCATGACCTGTACATATATTTCATTCAGCAACAGAAAAAAAAGAAACAAAACATAATTTGATAAATGAAGTTTGGATTGCATTGAGGATTTCATCATGAGCTGACATCAGTTAGAGAACCACTGGAAAACAAGCTGGGAGTACTGGGTAGCTGTTTCGTCCTAGTTTGGGACTCTTCATCAGTACGCACCCACCTCTAGGACTCGAACCCAGGACCTTCTGGTTACAAGGTGAGCTAGCTCGTAGACCATTGAGCCACTGGGACCTGATCCAATGGTCCTTGAATTCTAACTTTGGGTCTCAGTGGCTTAATGGTCTATATGCTCGCCTTGTAACCAGAAGGTCGTGGGTTAGAACCTCGGTGGGTGCGTACTGCTGAAGAGTCCCAAACTAGGCTGACGAAACAGCTGTCCAGTACTCCCAGCTTGTTTTCTAATGGTTCCCTAACTGATGTCAGCTCATGATGAAATCCTCCATCCAATCAAACAAAATCCCTACAAAACCAATAAATGAAGTTTTCATGTTTTCAAAAATTGAAATACATTTGTACGTTGTGGTAAATCCTAATCCAAATGACGGGTCCAATAAACTGTTTATTCTCAGCTAAAATGATATATACATTTAGGAGTGAAGACAGCAATACCACTGCTGGATTCATTAATTTCAAAATCCAACGCAATACAAGTTAGCTAACCATGTCAAGCAACACTATGTACACTGATTCCTATATGAATAGTTATGAACGGCTGTATGTCATACATCGTGTTTCATAGCAATACTCTCGATAAATTCATCACAGTTGCTAAATCCTGAGTTTCCTTTTGTAACTGCTTACTTACTGATTCATATTAAGACCAAGATTCAGCTTAGAGTTACTGTAGAGAAAGTGAAATACATACACGTATATATGCATGCATTAAAGAAAATATTTACATGGTTGGATTTGATCAGAAGGAAGTTCTGGACGTAAGTTCCAGCAAAGTGCATTTGCTACCTCCGAGTAGCTCAACGATAACATCTCCTGCTGTAGCACTGGGTTGGAATTTACTAGGAGCTTCATGTTGAGTGCTTTCAACCGCCTAATATCAATTACAAAGTGAACCGAGATGGCAAATCACCTAGCTTGTTGAACACATTGCAGTCAGCACTGGCGATAAAAACTAGACACAACACACTGCTTACTCTCTAGTGACTAATCAATTTATTGAAAAAGAAAGCATTCAGAAGTTGGACTTGCAGCAGTATGATTAATTCTTAGGTACACTTCTCAATATAATGTTGGTTTAAAATGAAATCTAAGTTGAAAGAGAAAAATATGTGTAAAACTTGGGCATTGTGCTAGTAAGTAATTCCATATTAGTTGGTTTATTAGATGTATCATACAGTCCATGAAACAGTATTATTTACTGGATAACGTTTAGAACAAAATTTATTGTTCATAATTATTTCATCAATTATAATCACACGACTTCGAAACTTGACTTTTATAGTTTTCTTTGTCCTCTCCTATTTGTCGTCGTAGGGGTAGTAGAATTTTCCAGATATCTGGGACAAACAAGCTGAGGGAGTTGCCATGGGATCACCAATATCCCCGGTTGTAGCAGATATATTCATGGATAGGTGGGAAAGCATAGCGATTGAAACGTTCATCCCCACCCAAAAAGTATGGTGGAGGTATGTAGATGACATATTCACTGTAATTAGAACACAGGATATAGATAGATTTTTCGAACACATTAACTCAAAGGTGGAGGCAATTCAATTCACTTATGAATTGGGAAGTCAGGAAGAGGAGCTACCAATGTTAGATTGCAGCGTCAAAAAAGGAAAGAAGATGGGAGGTTAAACAGTAGTGTTTACAGGAAACCCACACATTCAAACAGATATTTGGACTTCCGATCATCCCATCCTATGTCAGTGAAAATAGGATTGGTGAAATGTTTAAGTGACAGAGCACAAAAACTAAGTAGTAACAAGAAAAATCTAAGACAGGATGTAAGGCATATAAGAGAAGCGTGGAAACTTAAAAATTACTCTGATAAATTAGTCAGGAAATATATAGGGAAATGTAAAAATAAAATAAATAATGATAGTAGTGATAGTGATACTGATAGTAATAATAATATTAATGACTATATGCATGTCAAATATGCTCAAGACAACACCAACAATAAGGAATCTAAATCAACAGTAGTAATTCCATCCAAGGAAGGAACCTCAGAAACCTTACGGAGAATTCTTAACAAGGCAGGAATAAAAGTGGCTGACATTCAAACCCACAAACTCAATTAGAAACAAGCTCTGTAGGTTAAAGGATCAATCCTGTGGAGCCTTTAAAACAAAACAATTTAGTTTATCTCATACCCTGCAATGGTTGTCTAGTCAAATACATGGGTCAAACTAGTAGAGCAGGGCCACTCAGACTAGCCGAACATAAAAACCTAGCAGCAAAATCTAGATTGGTTGACCCGGATAAGATAAGAAATATGGAGAATAGTTCAGCTATACCACTCACTACATCCAACCACACATAACCATACAATAAGATGGAATAGGATGACAGTTTTAAAATCTAATATAACAGCAGGGTGGAGTGAGAGATTGATAACAGAATCTTTGTTTATCGAATCAACTGAGGAGAATAAGTGTAATAGGAATGATTCAACATCTGTCCCAAATATCTGGGAAATTCTACTACCCCTACGACGACAAATAGAAGACAAAGAAAACTATAAAACTCAAGTTTCGAAGTCGTGTGATTATAATTGATGAAATGATTATGAACCGCAATAAATTTTGTTCGAAACGTCATCCAGTAAATACTAATACTGTTTCACTGTGTGATACATCTAATAAACAAAGTAATATGAATGAGAAGAAATTTACTACTCTTAGAGAGATTGGCGTCTTCATGCAAATTACGGTAACAAGAATAAGCCCTCAGAATTCATCATTTCATTTTATCAGCCAATTCACGTAAAGGTTCTTCAGAAGCAGTCTTAATATGTAGTAGTGGTAGTAATAATAATAATAAAGGTTTTGAATTTCCGATAATTCTCGATGTTTTGCGGCCTTCAGTTTAGACATAATATCGTTATTGTTCCTATTTTCTTGGCTTTCTACTGGAAAATAGAACTTCCGCAGTATATTTTCATTTTATCATACGATTCTCTGCAGGCCTGCTTAGCCGGTTGCATGATTGCTGATAAGCTCTAATCTCCTCGATGTCACCCTCGGATGCTCAACTCGCTTATTTTCTATTCGGGTTTCACTCGAGGGCCTGACAAGCGTGTAATGTCATTCAGCGGTCACATCGGCGTGCGCCTGATTCATTTCCATTTCTCGCTGCATATCTGTTGGCCAATAGGTTAATGGTTGGTTTGTTGACAGAGTCCTTGGTTGCTGATCCTTTCTGACCGTCTCATAATCAATATGCAGTGAAGGCAGCTATTCATAATAGTCTGCAGTTAGCTGTTGAAAATGCTTTTTGGCGACTCACTAAGTCTCTGAACCATATAGAAGAACTGATTTGATGTTAGTGTTGAAAATTTGGATGTTGTTCGTTGCACAAAGTGAAGTAGTAGTATAGTGAAGTATAATATACACATATGAAAACAGATTATTTGGAATAAAATGCGATCAGACAGCGAAAAAGGTTCTGATATGAAATAAGTATCTCACTGATTTGTAAAAGAATAATGAGAGAACACACTGTCATTCAGTCAAGCAGTAGTATTCATTAAGCAACTTGATGATTTTAGATGGTTGGAGGCAATCGGCAGGAATCCCTGCCTAGACCTAGGTTTCGTGCTAGTTGGCAATCACTATTCAGCAAAATCTATCTGCAGCCTTCAAGGAACTCATGTCTCTTCTGAGGATATTCGAATCCGCATCACCCAGTGAGAGCTGTAGTCAGAGACGTTACCACTGAACTATTCAGGCTCGCGATTGACCTCCTGTAAGACTGTATTGGATACTTTGATTGGATACTATAAACTAGTGTGATGTATCTAGTCATATCTTCGGTGCAGACTGAATTCTATCAGTCAGGTTTGCAATGTGGCCACCATTCTGGGTAACTCGCCATCACGGTGCACACATTGGTTTGATGATATTAGATGGTTGGAGGCAATCGGCAGGAAGCCTTGGACCTAGGTGGCCACATTGCAAACCTGACTGGTAGAATTCAATCTGCACCAAAGAAAGGACTAGACACATCGCACTAGTTAATAGTGTCCAATCAAAATATCATTAAGCAACTTTTTAGGCACAATTTATTGTATGCAATCTTATTAAGCCTTAATATCATCTAGATATGCGTCGATGGTACAGCGGTAGAATGCTCGCCGACCACGCCTCATTTGATTCGGGGTTCGATCTCCGGCGGCCGATGCACTCCTTTACCTCACTAAACCAGTACCATGACTGGTAAAGGTGTTGAGGTTGGGCATGAGGCTAGCAACCCTATCCCGTAAAAATAAACACCACTGCTACCGAAACCTCAAGCCTCTAGCTTGAAACCCTTTGTTTCACTGGAAAAGTAAAGGAATAAAATTTTAAAAGATCATCTGGATATATTATCAGTCAGTATCTGTCCTTACATTCACTTTGGTTGACTTCATATGTTATAGCCCACTACTGAAATTTATCTCCACCTGGAAATATGGGACATCGGAGATTAAACCCAATAACGGAATGATGATCTATTCACCTTGAGAGCTTATAGTACTGAGGTTATTTTGATGTGGTTGTGTTCTCTGAGCTGGATAGTTAATTTGCGTCCGTTAGGTGTTTCAGTTTTCTGTATAATTCTTTGGATAAGTTATATGTTGGAGTTCCTGGGAGCGATACAACTGGTCGTATTTTGGGTCTGCCGTAGAATCGGGGTAGGACTGGACAACAACAGTTAATTTTTAATTTTTTTTTTTGATTTACAGCTTGATTCCACACCGTATTTTCAGTACAAGTATGGAATTTTCAGCATGGATATCGGTAGCCCAAATTCAGGCCGACCATAGATATCGGGTGTGCGCCGGCAGGGGATCGAACCCCGGACCATGTGCATGGTCGGCGAGAGTCCTAACCACTGTGCCACCGACGCACAACAGTCATGGACAGAGAAGAATACACCAAGAAAGCTGAAGAACTACTCAAAGACGAGGATGTATACCAACAACTTTCAACAAATCCCATACAAACATTGGACAACCGCATCCAAAGGACCTTAAACAAGCTCACCAAAACTGGACAGATCACAAAACAAGACCAATGGCGAATGAAATCCAGTGGACCAGTCCTACCCCGATTCTACGGCAGACCCAAAATACACAAACCAAATATCCCACTACGACCAATTGTATCGCTCCCAGGAACTCCAAAATATAACTTATCCAAAGAATTATACTGAAAACTGAAACACCTAACGGACGCAAATTAACTATCCAGCTCAGAGAACACAACCACATCAAAATCATCCACCTGAGCTACAAATTTTCTCCATTATATCTAGTACTGAGGTTAATCTTGAATAGCGACTTATAAATGTTCTCTCATAAGGATTTGAAAACCATATAATGCTGTCTGGTTCCATTGATTCAACATTTGATATTGATTCATAACAAAATATAAACTGAATTATAAAGGGAAAAAAGAATATTATTTTCTTGTCTTTTTTGAAATTAAGTGAACTGTTCATCCAAAATAAAAAAATAATCGATTTCATCATTTCAGGCGTGGCTTTTCCGTGCATTTTTCGATGAATGATAGATCCTTATAACTGATAAAAAAGAAAATCATACTACTCCTTCGTGAATATTAACTAAATTTTTAGACATTTTTAAAAACTTTTATTGACTGGTTTACCTTTTAAAAGCTTAATTTTTTTTCAAAATGAAGTTACCAGGCCAGTTAACTTTTTTATATTAATAATTTTAAAAAAATGTTTTATCAAAGTACTTATAGCAAGATTGTGGAAAAATGTGGATAGATGTACAGAAATTGATGGTTACACTGGTAACTGAAAGGGTTCACTTACCCTCTGTGCTGTAGACGAAAGTGATTGATCAAGTCAGTAGCGTGAAATGATGGAATCTACCAAAAAGAATGTATTTCGCTCAGCAGTGCAAATAAAAATTGTTGAAAAGCCCTGAAAAGAATAAAGGCCATTTGAATCTCTATGTCTTCAAACAAAATGAACATTTTATTATTATTATTGTTCCCTTGGGTTCCTAGTGGAACATAGGGCCTCAACTGCACGTCTCCACTTGCTTCTATCTTCTGCTGTACTTTTCACCTGCATCCATGTTATTCCATACTGTTTCAACTCCTCTTCACACGATCTCCTCCATGTCACCCTTGCACCGACGTCCCGCTCGCCGCTTCCCTTTCGGGTTCCACTCGAGCATTGGCCTGACGCGCGATGTCACCCAGCGGCCTCCTCAGCAAGTGTCCAATCCATCTCCACTTTATCCTGCGATTGGTTCTTGTTTTGTTTGTTCCCATAGTTTCTTGTTGGTGATTCTTTCCGGCCATCTGATCTTGAGTATAGAACGAAGACAGCTGTTGATAAAGGTCTGCAACAGGCTGTTGGAAATATTCTTTGTGACCCGCCAAGTTTCCGATCCGTATAGAAGAACTGACTGACTTGACGTTTGTATTGAAAATCCGAATTTTGTTGTTGATGCTGAGTGACGAAGATTTCCAGATTGGTTTCAGGTTGATGAATGTGTTTCTCGCCTTCCCGATTCTCGATTTGACATCCAAATGAACATTTTAATGCATGTATCGTTTTCATGACAGCTGATAATTTTGTTGTTAGGAAAAGTCAACTGGTAGTATTGTTTTACTTGGACTACAAATCCTACTGCATAAATCATAACTAACGGATTTCATCTAACACACTTAGAACTGGGCAGTGTACAGTAAATGACTTATTTTACACAAGCTATCGTTTTCACAAAACTTTAGTCTGATGAATATTTGACAGTTATTAACTTAAGAAAAGGCACAAACAGCGAAGAAAATTTTCTTTTCGACGATTCATTTTCATGAGCTGTACAATCGTAATTATAATTAACAAAGAAATCTTTAGACCAATCAGTTATTAACTTCACTATTAATTTTCCAGTTTTTAACTGTTCTTCAGTTTACAAACACATATGCAATGAAAATTTGTGTAAAATATAGGCGTTTTCACGATATTTAATTCGTGGATGGTGACTAGCAGTGGAATCCAGGATACACACACTTCGTCCTACTTGGAACTCGTCGGCTGGATGTACCTGCATTCTCCAGTGATTCCACTGGTAGTCACCATCCACCAATTAA